>QJNV01000124.1:706-147565 GCA_004155935.1 Monosporascus sp. GIB2 | reverse complement strand
GGGGGGGATTTGGAGGGCGAGAGGCGGAGGAGGTTCGCCCGCGGAGTCCAGGCGACTTGCCAGCCTGTCTAGTCACAATTGGGAGATATGGGGGAGCTATAAGGTTTTGTAGCGGAACTCAATGACTTTCATATATGTCGACGTCTGTGGGATGGTGGGCCCAAGTAGTGTTAAGGGAAAACCAATGACTGCGTCGACCCAAGCGCTCTAACCTTAGTCTATTATTAAAATACAGATGAGCCCGTATGGGCAGGGAGTATAAAGAAGACCAGGCACCTGAGGACGTGTGTTTTACGTTCCTACAGGAGGCGTAACGTGGGGTCATGTCGTACCTTTGGATCCAGCCGCTCAAATCGAGCCTCAAAGATTTAGCTCGGTTAATCATAAACGCCATAGTCAGACCCGAACATCGAGCCACGCACCCTGTATCATGTATACACACTTTCCGTCCAAGAGTTGACCTGCAACCCAGTTTCGGCCATTTCGACATTCTTCAAGTAGTCTAGCGGCATCCATACGAGATGGCCTTTAATATCGTCGAGTCTGTTTCTGATGCCATCTGGAGGCTGGAACTTGTCGAAAACGCGGCCGGACTTCACGCCCTTCGGTGGTAGGAATTCGTTGTAGTCGTCAAATGTTTTGACTAGGCCTGTGTTAGAGACTCTCGGAAGGTGTATGTTCTTGGTAACTTACCATGATCGTCGGGGTCCGCGTGGAATAGCTGCCTGAAAACTTCCGTGTTCCTCGTCGCATTGGCGGTCCACGTATCCCAGAGATCATCGCTCAGCGGATCTTCGACGAACTTGTAGCTATCGTCCCTATCCCAAGGATCATTTGGCGAACCTTCACCCGGTGGCTGCGCGTTTGGATCATTGCTAGCATCCATCCCCTGCGGCGGAAGCAAGCCCAAGTGCTCTCTCCAGATATACCGCCTCAGTGTAGCGGCTTGTCTTCCCGCTTCGAACGGTTGCCCATCCATCACGCTGGCAATTCTATCCGTGTCCTCCATGACGATGGAGAGTTCGCTGTCGTGGTGCCCTTCCTGACTACGATCGTTCAAATTGCTGGAGCCGCAAACCATGATACGATCGTCGACTATAAGAAGTTTGGCGTGTATGTACAGTTCCTCCTGGATCCAGTTCTCGACCTCCTCCTCCGGGGGCCCATCCCAGGGCTCTTCCGAAAGCTTTCCTGTTCCAGCCATCGCGTGGTGTGCCACACTGCAGGCCGTTTTACTATCCTTCTCTTCCTGCTTGGCTGCTTCAAAACGACGCTTGACGTCTCGGCTTTTTGCGGTCTCCGGAGCATGCAGCTGCTCTCCCTTCTTGCCCATATGTTTGTCCCGTTCACCCTCGACGTCTGCGCTCCCGTGGATTCCTTCCCCCATCATTTCTTCGGCCTCGGCTCGTTGGACTTCGTGATATTTGACACCCGACTCTTCCTCCTGCTTCTTGACCGCGGGAATCTTGTTTAGGCGGTCATAGACTCTCAGATTGAAGATGAAGATGTGGTTTCTCGGGTCAACGCCCTGTGCACGGATTTGTTCCATGATGGAGTGTTCGCCGCGGCAGATTGACTTGTATTGGTAGTCCATGATTGCGCGTGTCCCTACCGCCGCGTTATCTCGAAGGTTGCCAGCAAAGCCAGGGATGGCAGGGATGAGAATGATGACTCTGAACTTGCGACCTTCCTTGCCAGCTCTCACGCAGGCCTCTACTATCGCCTTTCCGATTGTATTGTGGATTGGAGATTGCTGATCGCCGGTTGCCGTGATAAAAAACTGGTTCTCGATATAGACGAAATGCTGAGCATTGCGGATGATCTCTGAATATGCGTTCTGTATAGAGTGATCCCGGAGAATACCGCTGGACCAGTCGGCACTTGACCGCACAACCTGCGCGCGGACGGTGCCCTTACCATCGAGGTTCTTGGTCTCCAGGGGGGTCAGGGGGTGCAAGGCATAGTCTCCAACTGGATGTTTCGGCCGCTGAACACCAATTAGGTCCTCATCTTCCCCCTCACGGCCGCGCAATGTAAGCCACTCGAACCTCTTATCACGCTTGTACTTATCCCGCTTCACAAAATTCCACCGCAGCACGAAATGCTCTGCGATGTCGTAGACGCAGGGCCCAATCAACCCCATTGAGACGTCATGCCAAGGCATTCGGCCGTACTCAGCTTTGCTAAGCTCATTCTGCTTCCAGTCCTCCACGTTCTTGAAGTCCATGACCCGGTTGTTATTGAAATCCTGACCCGGCCATATCTCGTGGTGGACACCTTCGGGGTGGAGATCTGATAGCATGTGCTGGTGATTGTCCCAGCGACCGAAGCACAAGTCGAGGCCTCCGATGAAGGCCATTTCATAGTCAATCACGATGAACTTCTCGTGGTGAGCCCAGTAAAAAGTCATATCTGCAGCATTCTCCAGGACGTTATGGTCCGGGTGACGCATGACTGTGATGTTGCCGTAGCCCGGAGAGCCTTGGGGACATAAAGCCTGCAAGGCATGCTTGGTATGCTCGGAGTTACATGTCAGTGCAGCTTCGACCTCGCGATAGATTATGATGTAGATCTTGACACCAGCTTCTGCGCGGCGCTTCAAGACAGAATCGAGACGCCATTTCTGGTTGAAAGAGGGTGGCCTTCGCAGAAACAGCTCGGGCGAAAGCCACCAGTCGGCGATGTAGATGGTTTCCTTTGCCTGTTCCAGCGCCACTGACACTGCCTGTACAGGTGAGGTTAGGATGGAGAGGTTAGAAGTTATCCTGGGCCGGTGCAGCTCCTTACCCAGAAGTAATCTCTTCCATCCACATACCACTTTATCAGGTTTCCGTCGCGCTCCGGGAAGTACGACTTAAAGCGATGCTCATCACATATGCGGGCTCGCTTTTCATCGCAGGCCTTCTCATGCTCTTCGTCGTGGCGATGATGTGGATTGAACTTAGATCATGATGTCTCGTAAGCCGACTGGCTCGTGTTTATACGAGTTTGGGAAGCGGGTGAGACCAGACCGAGGCAACTTACAATGTTGGCAAACTTCCCGATCTTATGTCTGCGAGAGGAGTTAGCTAGTTAGCTAAACTGTCTGCTGCGCGCCTCTCGCAAGGACAACACGCACTTCTGATGAATGAGATGGACTTTAGCATCGTGTAGGTGAGTATCCTTGAGTTTGTCTCTCAACTCGTGCATTGGGGGTTTCAGCTTGTCACTGAGGCCATGTTGCTTTCCATGCTGCTCGGGAACGCCGGACGTAGACATGGTGTTCTTCATGCTAGGTGCAGTAGCGTTTCGTGGGGGCCGTGGGGATAATAAGCTGAGGGACGTATGTACGAATAGTCTAGGAAATCTCAGACCAGAAGCTGAGTAGATGGCTTCAGGATTTTGAAGACACTACGACGAACGAATCGTGTAGGGAAAGTCGAGTATACGTAGGAAAAGAATGAACGTGTTTGCGGCCGTACGACGAGATGGCTGGCGACAATGATATATTTTCTGCGGCTGGCACTCAACATAGCAGGGTATATGACTCAGGACAGGATGGGTTACCCAACGTGCCCGTATACACATGATTGTTGCCGAATATCCGTTCTCACCCATGTCTACTTACTTGAACCTTGGCACCTAGCGAGGATGTAGGTCCCCAATCCTGACAAGTCGGATCGATGCCAATGCGCAGGTTCGGGACCCTGTGAAACTACCCAGGAACTCTGCACATCCATGCGTATAGTACGTAGTAAGTAAGTATGAGATCATGCATGATTGCGGTTACACAACACCTCTCCTGCCATATTCGAGCTGTTTGGCCCATGGAATTGTCTGCAAAAATGCGGTGGACGCACATACAGTCCGCTGTATTTAAATATATATACCTAGATGAGCACGACCAAAATAAGTCAAGCAAACATTCATGATGCAAACATCAATTGGGGCCTACGGAGCATGGGAGCATGGACTCGTCCTGGCGGGGTGCTAGATCCACTGACGTCACATTCAAATTTTGGTGATCCGCTCCATGTGATGAGGCCCTACCCCAGACGGGATCGGGTTGCGGTTCCAGGCTCCTGGACTATCAACTTGCGCTAAGTAATACCAGTACTTACCTTCGTCAGCCACATCTGTGGTGGCTAGTATCAACATGTTCCCTCCCGTACACGCACAGCCATATGCCTACATATGTACCTTGTAGCTACCCCTCTCTAAGCATGGTTGTGCTAATACGGAGCAAGTCGACCCATCTGCCCCTCCTCGCTCGTTACAATGTCGATACATACATACGTGGCTTTGTACATGAGCCCGCCTAGTACCCATAGGAGGTAAGTTACCTAGGCAAAGAAGAAAGGGTCCAGTCCTCTCCTCCTCCAACCCCCTCTGTTCCTTGAACTTTCTCCCTTAGTGTGTAAGTATCCAAGATAGATAGATACTCATCAATTCGAGTATCGTCTTAACCGCCTTCCCCCCTGAACAACTTGCCTTCTTGGCTTCGTCAATGCTAATTCTTTTTTCATAACGTCTATTACTTGGTTGCTAAATCGTGATTCTACAGTCCCTCTGCAGTATACCAACAGCTAGCAGTTCCACACCGCTGCCATGTCTGCTCCTACCTTCCCCCCCGGCGGCACTATACTGGACACCTTCAAGAAGTCCTTTGTTGATGTCCCCGTTGACGCCGACAATGACAATGCCATTGCCACTACCGAGTTTCTCGACGCCGCCGAGTCCCTGACTACTATATTCGGTGTGCACTATCCCCTGTTGTTTGTGGTGGTGTCTCTGGCCATCTCACTTGGCTGACACGCTCTGTCCTTCTTTAGATGCTCTCGGTTCCGTCGCTTTCTCGCCAGTCAAAAATGATATGATGGGCAACATCAAGGTACGGGTTTGAGCTCTGACCCGAAGCGTTGCCTAGGATACGAAGCGTTCGACGGATAAGAGGCTGATGGCAGTGACTCGCACAGAAACTACGTGAACGCCAGCTTGCTGCTCCAGCCGAGTCCGAGACGCTTCAGGCCCTTGTGAAGAACGAGCTCAAGGACAAGAAGCATGTTGCCACTGAAGGATTGCTGTGGCTGGTCCGGTATGCCGCTTCTGACGCCCCTTTTACCTGTCTCGGGGCATCCGACTAACTCAGTCTGTATAGCGGCCTGGACTTCACGTGTATTGCACTGAGCCAGAATGTGGCAAAGCCATCTGAGGAACTCGCCGACTCGTTCAGAAATGCATACGGCGCTACCTTGAAGCCGCACCACAGCTTCCTTGTCAAACCCGTTTTCTCTGCCGCGCTAAGCGCCTGCCCGTACCGCAAGGCTTTCTACGAAAAGCTGGGTTCGGACGAGGCGAAGGTCCAATCCGAGCTCAGGGTGTACTTGGCGGCCTTGGAGAAGGTCGTCGGCATTCTGAAGGGTTTCCAGGACCGCAAGGAGGCCAAGTGGTGAGGGGGTCGGGCGGATACACGTAACTGGACGGGGTTGAAGTGGGAAGACAGTAGGCATGATATAGTTATCGGGTATTATACACCGGTCAGCTCCCGATTATCAAAGTATCTAGTGGATGAATAAGCTTTAAAAGCCACCGCGGGTCAGGCCGTGTGGCAGGCACCCGTCCGGGTCCAGCGATCAGCCAGATTTTCTTCTCCAGCTATGGATGCGAACACGCTTGAGCTGCCCTGGAATATGAGACGAATCCTCTCTTCAAGAGTCCAACCTAAACTTCCTCTACCTGAGATAGGGTGACGTTGCTTCTTCAACAGTGGTATATGTGGGTAATGATAAACGGTACACGTAGACCAACACGTGCAGACGGTCCAAGAATTGCGTGTCGACGCGGGAGTGGCCCATGCCCGGGAAAGACGGGAGCGGGGCCCGCAGTCGGGAGGCCGTTACGCCACTATCGGGGCGTAATCTGTACAGTATAGTGGTAAATATCGGTACCTGGTAGCATCCCCGTAATTGACGTCTGCAAGGTGGGGTTCTCCTTTGGACAATCTCGTATTAGCAGAAGTATCTGAGGCGCAGACACCACCCTTACCTCACCATTTTCCTCGTAACGTCACAAGTCCGTTTCCTTTTTTGGATTGGACATTTCAACACCATCTATTTTTGTGACCTTAAGGTATGATCATGAATAAAATACGTAGCATCTTTAAGCTGGGCAAGTGCTTTGAAGTAGCACTCAGTGTATCCCCCTAAAATGTCGCCACCGTTGAGGTGGGGCTGTTATCATATAAAAGATCATTCTCACTTCTGGCCTCCTTCGAAGGACTTTGATATTTTCTAGATCACCATCATCGACATCACCCGCGATATATTACATCATAACTCCTGGGGGGTATCGTTCAAAATCCCATTATTACGCTAGGGCGACCATCCTATTTGTTTCACCTCCTCTCCTATCAGGGGAGAGTTCGCAATGCGTAACATCAATTTTCTACTCCCGCTCGGCCTCAGTGGCCTCGTATCCGCTGTACCTCTAAGCTCTCGCCAGTTTGTGCCTAATTACCCTCCGACCTCAACATCAAAAGGGTTCCGCCTCATTGTGAACGTTACCGACCCTACGAAAGACCTCAGCCCCCCAGTCAATGGTTGGACTTTCTCGACCGTCCATACTGGCGCTGGACTCAGCGATGCCATCGTCTCAGCAGATCAGGGGATTGGTAGAATATATTACCAAAACGGCACCGCCGAGGAAATCCGATATAAGTCGGGCAGTATTCTGAGCGATGGTGGCACTCCACTCTTCCCCTGGGGCATCCAAGTCCAGGCAAAGGGCGAGGCGGATGAGCCCGCAGTCCGTGTCAACGCTGGCTCAGGGACCAAGGGCGTTGCACTGTCTGCTTTTCCCGCGCCCTACTCGTATTTGACGGGTACCAACCCCGGGGTCTATGCTGTATGCCCTCGAATCATTCCATACTACAACGCTACGTTCAACGTCGTCCGTTGGGCATATGATGAGTTCAATTACGCCCCCGGCCTCTACGAGCGCACCGTCCCTGAGGATTGTATTGCCGTTAACTTTCTGCCCCAATGCGCGGACTTGCCGGAGCTGCCGGAAGGCAGCCTGAGCAGTCACGAGTTCGCGGCCAACTCCAAGTGCTACGAGGACGTTAGGTCTATTGACTGGCCTCAATATGGCCCATGAAGGATGCGACCCCGATATGAATGTTATGAACGCTACGCTTGAGACGTGGGAATGATATATTATCGACTACAGAACCTTTAATATAGTAATGTTTAATCAGTGTTGTATTTGAAGGCCGCCATAATCCCCTCTGTCGTCTAGGGGAACTATTATCTCATTGGATTATGTCGATACTGTCTCATGCAATAGGGGCGGATTTTCTCGACGCGACAGTGACTATGTTGGAGTACAGACTCGGGCATGTGCCCTTGACACAATGGCAAGCGCGACAATTGCTATTCACCGTTGCAACTCCTTCAAGGCCTCCGAGGTTCCTCAAAACATTATCGCGTGGGAGATTCAAGCGCTCCGGATGGCCTAGCGGATATGAGAGTGTAATAATAATTTTGTTTTTCCAGGCTACACGGCTCAATCTAACTAGGAAGTCCTCGCGATATTGGGTCAAGATGGGAGAGGCCCTCGTTCTTTCTGATGGTTAGCCTCTACGAACATACCGGGTCCGCTATGCCATTCGATATTTTCTTTCTCCGTCTAATTGGAGGGTAGGGGTGGCCAGTGGACTGGTTGGTGTGCGAACGAATGTGTGGGATCCCTCGGTCTCTTGTCTACTGCATGAGAGGTATTCCTTTGCCGCCGTATGGAGTAGATCAACTACACGGTTACCCTGCCAAAGGATAAATGCAAGATGTAAGCACCCCGACGGAATTTGCTGCCGAGATATCTACTGTCTCCCGCAACTCCTCCCTGGCCGACAGAGCGTGTCACGGACATCGACCTGTGAGGACGACATAGTTGAATCTTAAATAGCTTTTCGTGTTTGCTGGCTACCCCGCCGTTCGACATGGTCGCCTTACGATCATCTTCCCCAGCGTTATCCTTTTCGCTATGGGAGCCGCGCTGCAGGGTCCTGCGCACAACCTGACGCAATTTATTGTCGGTAGGGAGCTGGGACGGTTTTGGCCTGAGCATGTCCCTGGCCAACATCGTCGTCTATATCACCGAGATTGCGCCCTCCTAGAAACGCGGGAGGCTGATCGTGCTAACCCAGTTCGTGGCTATGGCCGGTGTCTGTCTCGACTACTTTCCTTGTTACGGAACCGTTCCAGTCACGTCGAGTTTCGCGTGGAGGCTGCCGTTTATAGTCCAAGGCATCATCTCAATTACGATTGCCTCGAGCTGCCTGTTACTACCCGAATCCCCACGCCCGAAGCAGCCGTTTTGGCGTTGCGGATGCTTGATTTCAATATGGACGAAGCTCGGGTCTTCCTTTCCGTCGCTCAACAACAACCAAGCCTCGCGGGGTGGCGGAACTTTGCACTCCTGTTTCGAAGAAACTATTGCCCTCACACCTTCCTGGCGCTTTCCTGCTTGGTAGTAAGCAACTTCTGGAGTTACTTATCCCCCTTATTTCCTAGTTCAACAGCATAGGGTTTTCGGATTGTGGCTTGTAGGAGACTATGGTCCGAGTCATGTCCTATAACTCCCGGTCATTCGCCAAATTTACCAGGAAGGATAACAACTGACTCCGGATGCCACCTTACAGTGGTGCAGCTCGGGGGAATCGACGCCATCACATACGTGAGTCTCCCACTTCACCCTTTGGACCTATTGCTGAGTCCTATTAGTACGCTCTCGTCCTGTTTGAACAAGCTGTTTTGGCTTCGGACAATGCGCCATTCCTGGTCTCGGGCATCTCATCTATCTTAATTCCTGTCATTTCTGTTCCAGCGTTCATGCTTGCCGATAAATGGGGAAGACGCACGTCGGTGATACCTGGGGTACAAGGCTTTCCGGTTGCATGGTGGTCATCGGAAGTCATTATGCCGCAGAAGCTGTGCTCTGTCTTGGGTTCGCGCGGTGGGTCGTCATTGTTGCTGTGTATGTGTCCGGTCTCATATATCGGGCGGCTTGGGGGATAGTGAGCAAATTTACGCTTCTGAGATCCAACCAGGAAACACCCGCGCCGCGCTTAACTCTGTAGCCATGGATTTGAGCTTCGTAAGCACCTTGATCGTAAATGCTAGGATGATCTTTCATTGCTAACATGCAATTCCCAGTTCCCCGATTGGTTAGTCGCTCTGATAATCCCTATTCTCCTGGATACGTCCGCCTTCGGCGTCCTCCCGTTTTGTGGTCTCGCCTTCTGCACTACCGGCGTGCTTGCCGCCAATATGCCGGAGACCAGGGGCCGCTCACTGGGGAATATACAGGAAGCCCTTCATAGGCTCGCTATCAGTAGCGTAGCACGATATCCGCGACGAAGCCATCTCTTTACTGCGGCACAGGGTCGTGAATAACCCCGCAACGAAGAGATTGAAGTGGAGCGTCAGAACCAGACTGGTCCGGCAGAAGCTATATCGATTTCCCACGAAGGCGTCACTCGGAGATTGAGGCTTGACGTGGCCTCGACCTAAACCAAAGTCCGATTGCTACCTGATGGCCGTATGAGCATAGGCGCAAGTCGGGTTTCGTGATGAATAGGCTAGGGTTTGCAAAGTGATGGCCCCAGAGCATAGGCTTAGAGAATGGTACCGCCCGTAAGGGCGCTTGTGGTTCTCTAGGGGACCTACTGCACGATGGTGTTACCTAGGAAGTCGAAAAATATGAAGGCTCCGCAATGTCAACATCCCCTCGAGCGTAGTCCCTATGCCACCGTTCAATATCACATTAACGACCTAATATTACATGATGTCTGCGTATGTTTAGCCTGAGTCATGCCCCATGTCATTGGCGTAGCTAGCTTTGGGTTGGTATAGGGCTTAGGAATCATATGTATATAATGTCGGCATATGTGGCGATTTGTTGTTGGAGCCGTCGAAAGAGTCAAGGGGCTGTGATTTGTGGCCCTAAGATTGCAGGAACAAAAGGCTAACAGGGGCTGTCAGCTTGGAGAACTCCCTATGTAGCTAGCCCAACAGCACTCCCAATCAGAATAGAACCCCAGACTGAAGAATTGCAACACTTTGCCCACATATATACATATATGGGTATGATCTAGGATTAGAGTGCACGAGAAATTAAGTAATCCAATATGTGTACCACATCTTACAATCTCACAGCACCAAAAGCCAGTGCTCACAAGTGCGCTCTCCCCTCTAATTTCCGCCTTCTCCTATCCTCCTTCACGAGATTCTTCATCTCCGCCGTCTCCTCTGGCGATAACCTCGCAGGCTGTCCCCCGTCGACTGCAGCAGCCTCCTCGAACAGCTTAGCACCAAGCGTATCCGCGAGCCTTAGTACACGCGTGCTAACCGTGGCGCCGTCTCGTCTGTTCTTACCTTCGCGCCGGCTCAAGGCGATCTTCTCTGTGAAATCCCACAGCCTACCAGAGGCAAGGAGCATGCCAGTCTTGGCGTCCCGAGGAACCACCCACTCCGGTGCAAGGCGTAGGCGCGCGGGCACTTTTGCATTTTTCGGTTTGATTGTGTATACTATGCCCTCCTCCTCGAAGCGTTGATACGAGTTCTTAAGGGTCTGTGCGATGCCCCGTAGTCAGTGATCGCAGGATGACGGAGGTAGAGGCCGATCTCGGAGCCCAAGGATACTAAGAGATATCGAAATTGAAGGATGATTCGTAGGCGACCACGAACGGCTACGCGAGATACAGAATGGATATTGAAGACTCTGGATGCTCACCTCCTTGTTTACTGCTTCGAAATAACTGAGATCGCCTTGATGGTAGAGCGTCTTGCCAAGCTGCATCCACCGTTAGTCCTAAATTGTTACACAAACAGTATTTTCATGACTTACTAATTGTGCGGTACTCTGCGCCTTCGCGACCTCGATCCAAATCTCGTCCATCTCTTTGCTTGGGGGAGTTAGGCCTATCAGAGAGACTGCAGCCAGCCAGCTGGCCTCGATGAACGGCCAGATCAAGAAGCAGTAGAAGTCGTAGTTCTCTCTACCGGCAAGTCGCTCCTCATCCGAAAGGCCAATACTCATGATCTTGTCCTCGTGGTCCCTAGTGAGATTGATGACGCGGTCATGCTCTAAGCCGACCAGCGTCCTCTCCAAGTTATGCACCAGTCCTTCGCTAGGGAAAATGAACTCCCCTCGAAAGAGTGAAGAAAGAAAGAGGACTTGATCCCGGACAGCCTCATAAGATATGGCCTGCTGTGCAGGACCGCCGCCCACTTTTACTCTCATGTACATAGCAGCGCTTACCAAGGCCTCCGAGATAAACAAGTGGATCGTCATGTTTCGGTAAAACGACAGTTGGAATCGGTCAACGGCGTAGTATGTCGGCTCGGCGAGATCTTGAACGACCCCGACCAAATCCTTCCCTAGGACCTCTAGGCCGCGCTCTACGACGTCTGACAAAGGGGCGTTTCCGAAATGGGCCACACGCCCGCCTTTTGCTCTTACCCTTGATATGAGCCACTCGATGCGACGCATGAGCTCTGACTTGCCCACCCCTCGACCTCTCAGCGTGAGCAAAACGGTCCCGATTAAAGCTGTCGGCATGACCACGGAGACGTCATTGATGTCAGAGAGGACCTTGTAGCCCATTGTTCGCAGCAGTTTTTGCCTAATTGCGGCATTTTCTGGAGATTTGGAGCTCCAGTCTGGTTGTTGAGGGGATTTACAGATTCTGGTCAGCTGTGTGTCGACGTATCCCCGTAGACTCCAAGGCTCGTGAAAGCGAACGTCTACTCTACCCAGTTTCAGCGATAAAATAGACGTGCTACTTAGGAAATCGGCAAGGTTCTCTTTCTTCTTTGGAACACCCAAAAGCTCGGTGACATAGCCATCAGTCTCGACGACTTTGTCGTATTGCGTGCTCACCGGACAGATGACGGCATCCTCGACCCGGCGAGACAGGAGGCTGTCGAGGATGAAGCTGAGTATCCCGAACTTAGGGGACAGGAGCTTTCCCGTCCTCGATCTTCCACCTTCAATGAAGCATTCGAAGTTGTAGCCGCCTTGAAGCAGTGTGTCTATGTACACCTGGACCAGTGTGGTATACAAGACGTCATTTCCAAAAGAGCGCCGAATCCACATGGCACCTAACGGCAGTCAGCGCCGACCCTTTGCCGAGTAGTCAGGTAGCACACTCACCTGCATTTTGCAAGAAGGGCCCGACAAGTGGGAAGTTGAGATTATCGCCAGCAACTACAACGGGAAGCGCCAACCCCAGACGATAGCAGATCAATTGCATTGAGACATAGTCGATGTGCGAACGATGCGAAGGCAGAAAAATGATGCTCTGCTTCTTTCTTTGTGCCTCTTCGGCTACTTTCCTCAGCCGCAAGACCTCCTCGCTGGAAACGTGAATGCCTAGGTACGAGTCAGTTTTGTCTAGCCAAGTCTCTATGGGCAAGACGGACGAGTCACCTTGATGATACGCCCTGGTAAGCAACTGGGTGACGAGATAATAGGCACTCCTAATGAAGGGTTTGCTCTCAAACTTGCAAATCATGTCATTGGTCCACTTCTCTGCTACCTCTTGTAGTCCTGATTCTAAAACGGAGCGTCTATGAGCGCGCTTGGCTTCAAAATGCTTATCGTCCTTTCGTAGCCAGCCCTCCTTCTCTTCGACCCCTAGGCGCATGTTGGCCAATTCCGATATACGGGTCTGCAAGAGGGGTGCTGACAATACAGAATTCTTGATATGCTCAGAATACCCCGAGTAGAATATGGGTTGCCCGACGATGTTATCGTATGCCCGCCACCCGGTTCCCGAGACATAAAGAGAGACTTCGCGGAGGAACCTATGCCATAACGCTCTGTTAACCACGCGTCCTCCTACCTAGGTAGGTAATGCAGCTCTCGTGGGAATAAAGCGACGGCCGTATATGTATACACATATCCGACAGGGTGCAGCCACTAGGTAGACTGTCGGACTGACCGGAGGGGTTCGGAGCGGAAGCTCGCCATGTGCCTCATTAAAGCTTCTTCATGGTCCTGCTCTTCCTTAGGGCGGGTTTCGACATAGCTCCTAGGTTGAAGGGTGATCTGGTCACCAAGGATCTGCAGGTCGGGTGCAGAGTCGCGCGTCAGCACGTCGTCGTCCTCGTTCCCTGGGGCCATTGTGCGGTTCGCGGATTCTGGCTCGCTATTCGTCGTGTACTAATGAGGTGCCGGAGAATATATCATCACTGTCATTGCCTCTTACAGGGCGCATACTCAACGTCAGGGAAGACCAAGCACATAGGAGGATACGAGGGATGCTGGGAGCTAGTCTCCGTTTCGGCTTTTAGTAAATCCTCGGGCAAGAGGTGGCAAGAGCTCGCCAGCGAGTTGAACGTACTCAGAGAAAAGTATACATAACAGTTACCTCTGTGGGTGAGGTGGCAGCTCAAGGTAAGGGGGGCCTACCTAGGTAAGTTAAACTACACTGTTGGGTATTCGCGCTTATGTGTACGAAACATACCTAAGTGCAATTACTGAATGTAATCAAGGGCAGGCTACGCCGATATTAGTATGGTATTGCTTCTAGCGCGCCCCACGGGTACTTGACAGGGTACTATGTAGTTTTATCTCGGCCTCTCACCACGTAGGTAGGGTCGACTCAATGCCGAGGGCATGCTCAAGTGCCTACACTTGTGCACGTGCGAGATACATCCTCCATGTAGTCAGTAGGTTAAACTTCTCTGTCCCTTCTCCGGCCCTATCGATAGCCTACCTTCTCAATGTACCTAATACTCTTATCTCCGAGTTTTACCAATGCCATCACAATTCAACCTCGCTGCCAGACACACGCCCTGCCATAGTCTGCATTTCCAGCAAAGCCTCGAGATGCCGAGAACCTCTCCAAGCAAACGTAATGGCTCCTAATTTCAACAGCCAGTCGGTGACGCAGGAACTTCTTTCCAGGGCTCACAGCCCAGACAGCGCCAACCGAATTTACGCAGAAAAGATCCAACATCGGCCCCTGTTTCTCAAGCCGAACTCACCACCCCCCCCGGATGCGCGAGATGTTCGACGAAAAGCTCGACAGGAGAAGCAAAAACGCGCAAAGGCATTAAAGCTGAAACCCCTCTCGGCCAGACGGCGGCGAAAGCTCGGCCTCCACGATATGCCCAAGCACGGCCAGAAATATACCGTCTTTGAAGCCTTGAATAAGCTCTGGTTGGGTTATATCCGCGAGATACTAGGAAACGAGTTGTACACTGGTGGACAGGGCGCCGCTGCCAAGCTCAGTACTGCCGACTTCCACGGTGCCGAGGTCGAGGTCTCCCGAAGTAATTGTCCCAGCCGCGTCGGAATCCATGGCATTATAGTCAAAGATTCACGCTTTGTCTTTGAGATCATCACAAAGCAAGGCCAGGTGAAAGTTGTGCCCAAGGAGGGAACCCTGTTTCGAGTCAACGTCCCAGCTGAGAAGCATGTTGCCGACGACAGGAAACTCTTCACCTTTGAGATCCATGGCGACCAGTTTCAACATCGATCAGCTGATCGCACCAACAAGAAGTTCAAGTCTCATTATCTAAAGAGCCTCTGAGGCTGGCGGCATGTCGTGATGGCTGGGAATCCATTAAATTCTAAGCCCAAGGGGCCAGAGTATCTGGGTCGTGTCTCTGCTTACAGCGGCACGGAAGACGTTCCCATGATAAGCGGATTGGGCACCCCTGGCGACTTGCAAACATTTTGTGGAATAAGGATGCAGTGATGACGTCCACCTCCATGCCTAGCACAGTTGCAATGGGTTTGTCCAGTAGGTACATAATCCAGTGCGAATCTATAGTCGCGCTTCGCGATCTCGCACTCTGGCTTACTATATGGGCAGCTGCCTCAGCCGCTTAACTTCCGACGTACATGATTTATCCTAGAAGCTAAGAAGCTTCATTTCGGGCGAGGCCTGTCCATGATACAGTGGATGGTTTCAATCGCTTGCAACGAAAGCGGCTTAAGTATACGGCGATTAAACGAGGGACGAATATACCGCTTTGACGATTCTGGAGGAACACAATGAATGCAAACCTTGATGCTGCTGTGACCCGGCTTAGAGACCAGACGCTTGAAAGGCCGTTCGTTACCAGGAGGCTTAAGCAACCCCGCGCTTTTCCCTGTCGAGATGAAGGGCTCTATTGGCACGGAAGAGGACGCGGCACGACATAAAGTGACACCTTAGTCTAGTTCTCGCCTCTATCCTTGCGCCTCGGTGCGTGAAGGAAGCTAGCTACGGGGCGGGGGTGTAGGCTCTAGTCCAACTTACAACCTCGTTCGTGAACACGGCATACTCAAGACTGGCTATGCATCAGAACAAAAGGAAGAATAGGCAGACCCTCAATAAATATCCCACAAGCTAATCTTGCCATCTTTACTCCCCACCGCTAGCCAGTGAGCTTCCTTGGCCTGCTTGATCCGCCGATCCTTGACACTGAGCTCACCCAGCCTGGGCACGACCTCTCCTGCTGAACGGTCTTTGTCGCTGGGCTTTTCATAGAATTGCGTCTCTGATGGCCCTTCCACTTCCACCGAAGAATTGTCTCTACCGTCCACTATCGTGAAAGCGGTGGTATAGCAACCCACATCATGCCATTTCAGCACTGCGAGCTCGGACATAGTCTTGGTGGAGTATACTCGGACCTTGGAGTCCCAGCCGGCAGTCGCGAAAATCTTGCCGTCGGAGCGGATTCGCAGGCCTTGCTGTCCCGAGTGCTTCGTGTTGATCACCTTGGTTGGTAGGGTTTTACACGATACACCTGCCTTTTGCGCCAGTTTTGTAGGTCTAGATTCACTATCAAGTGCGGTGGAGAGAAGTGATGTTTGTGCGCCGACAGCTTGGGAGGGCGTAGTGGCTAGCCTATCTTCCCGCCCAGATTCCGAGGCGATTACTGAGTGCTGTGTTTCAGCGCCAGATGACTCTTGGCTTGGTGAGGCCGTGCCAGGGATTGGATGTTTCGCTATGATAGCATCCGCGCCAGAGGTTAGGAAATAATCCCTGCTAGGAGATACATCGAGTGATAGTACAGGCTGGCTGTGAGACTGTATCTTGTAAACTATATCCCATGACCCGCTGCGTCTCAGGCGCGCTACCATAGCGAGGCCGTTTTCATAGGCGGCGACAAGCGTTAAAGACCTGTCCAGCCAAAAGAGGGACAGTGCCATTGGCATCCCAATCTTTGCTGCCTTGCTTGCTAACTGAACGGTGTGATGCCTCTTTTGGGTAGGTAAATGGTAAATATCGATCTCGCTTCATCGTTAGTTGCTTTGGATAAAACCTACCAAACCCACGACCACCTGACTTACAGATTCGGATGATAGCGTATTCGGAACGGCGATAAGCAGCTCGTCATTCGCAGGGCCCGGGTCAGGTGTGCATTGAGCGAAGGAACAGAAGTTCATGGTGTTGACTTCAAGAACATGTAGGATCGACGGCTGCGCTCTTGCGGACACAGACTGATCGAGCGGGAGAACGATGCTGAGCGCAGCTTCGTCCTCTGCAGCCACTTTCCACACGACTAAGCGGTTGTCCCTGCCGTGTCTGGAGAAATCGCATCTCAGCTCGTCGCCCAACAAGGTGCAAGCGGCAAAGTTCTGGCTTGATAGCCAAGAAACCTACGTGATAATCTTGTCGTTGCCCCAGCCGGCGATACCCAGAATGGCCTTCTCGTGCGCCCACCAAACCGCGCTGGGACGCATTATGGTAAGGTCCCACAGAACAACAAAGCCTTCAGCATCGCCAGATGCGAGGCGTTGGTTGCTCCTGACAAAGGTCGTTGCGTGCACCTGAGCCTTATGGCCGCGGAGGACAGATTTAGGCTGGGCAGCTGATCGTTGAGATGTCATGGCGGGTGGAATGTTTAAGCCTCGAGGTAGGTAGGTGCCTTAGGAGGTCTGGTAGTCTCGGGTTCTCAGGATAAGGTGGAAATGGCGTCACTTCAAGCCTGCTCCTTGCCGCTATGTCCTTCATCTCAAATGGTAACTCATGTTAAGGCAGGGTAATGGGCTTCGCTTGTATGTTCGTTTACTGGGCCGAGGCAAAGAAAGATACGTACATAGATGATGTTGCTCAAACAACTTCAACTTACATACCTACATTACCTTGATGCTTATATGTAGGTACGTAAGAGCCATCAATTTAGCTCCTCAGCTGGCGACCAGCTGTTCTATCTCGTTCCTGCTTCTACATGCACACCTACCCCTAACAGCATATCAGCTTGCTACCTGCCTAGGGTAGGTATGGACGTATTCTTAGTACTGTAGGTACTGCTACAATACATGTAGCAAGGAAATCCGCCTAACGTTAGAGATGCCCAAGTACCCGAATGACGAATGAGGTTACATAGATGTGCGGAATGATCTATTCCAACCAAAACACAAAGTTGATGTTGCTCTTCTAAAATCGAATAGGCCTTTTCCCTGTCCACATACGATAGCACCTTGAACTTGGGAAATAATGATCGTCTTTCAGCATCTCCGTCTTTGAGTGGTTCGGGCCTATGGAGCAGCTATCCGGGGGGGGATTGTGCGCCCTTTAAACCGACATATACACTGAAAATTCCAGTCATAATCACATTCGCTGAATCTGTGTCGACCTTAGAAACTGCTGTCAGTCTACCCGGGCCCCATGACAACCTCAATTGGCGTGTATTATGCAAGATTCACGCGGCTTCCCGATACCCTAGACACCTGAAAACAAGCTCGGGGCTTTTCAGTAGCCGGTACATGACGAAGGAAGGAACTGCATGTTCAGGAAGCGCCGACGACTTCTACCAAAATGAACCCGGTAACCTACTAGGCAATGCCAAGCATGCGATAGAGTGGCTTTCGGAGAAAATGCATCTTGATCTCAATCTCATCTCCTGATAGGGCTGGGCGACGGGATGACCCGGTTCGACCGCCGTTGCGCATCATCGCTGAGCTTCCCAGTACCAAGCATACAGATCAACTCGGAGGGTGTGGCTGATGGCGACCACCCTCTATAATCACGTTCAGCTCGACAACATGCACATGCATGGATTTCCCCCTTCCGCACCACGAAAGAATACGCATTCACGGTTGCCAGGCATGTTGAGGTTGACAGGGATGGCACTTCAACCGCATGAGGTGTTGAAATGATATTGCCCATTCCCGCCCCCACCCACGAGTCGCAGCTCTCTAAAAATGTGCTTGGTCATTATGACGAACCATAGGACGGCGATAGACCACAAGACGGTTCGGAACGCAAAATCCCCTGTAGTTATTCCGTCCCCGAAGTAAGTGTCCCACCAACCGAAGTGGTGGTTGCTGGGATCGAGAACCGATTGTTCTCTTATTGCACGCATACATTGTAGGCATCAGGCTACCAGGATTCACTCTTCATCGGATCCTTTTGCACCCTCTGCGTTTCATTCTCTGAGGCAAGCTGGATGGAAAAGATCCAAACCCGAAGTCGGCGGGGCGGAGAACATGTCTTTCCCAACAGGCCCTCCGATATCTGACAATGCTTCGGTAACAATTGATCGGGAATTGCGAAAGGACTGTGCGGGAGAACCCCCTTTGAACGTTCCACGTTCGACACACTGGCAATGGTTCTGCGGCTAGTGGATACTAGCGAATTAAAAGAAAAGTCGCTGTGCGTTTGGTGTGTGATGATCGAGAATATCATGATTGCTTGCCCATTTCTTGCGTTTCGTCATAGCCTCCTCTTTAAGCGCCAGCTGTGCTCCCCGTGACTTCCCTCCATGTGACGTCTTTTCGATAATGATTATTGGTCAAGAGATACCTACTTCGTATTATCAAGCATGGTGAACCAAAAACTGCATCATCCGTGCGAAGTCAAGTACCAGAACCTCTTATTATCTCACCGCCGGTTCGGAAGCTCCATCATATTGCTTCTTCTCTGTTTATTTCCTGGTCTGCCTCAGTAGAACTGTGGCGGAGCAGGAATGTATCCGAGCACCCCGTTCATTCGTTAGGGCGAGCCCTGCCGCTGGCCGTTCACATTCGCTTCAGGCGTTAGAAGATGAGACGGCTCCTATCTGTTTTTAAACTGCGCGTCATTACCTGCGCCTCACCGCCGGCTTGATCGATCGGGACAGGCGGGGCAAGACAATGGATATCATCGATGCTTGTGATATAATCGGTTGGCTTGGAGGTTCCTTATCGGTCACAGCAGCGTGCCACAGTTGCTTACTTGGTGTCGCCTGGGACGAGATTTGAGACATTCCATACAGCGACCTCGAGTAACAGGACGTTTCCCAAAGTCATATTTTACGGACAGCCGAAACCCCTAAGACCCTGATCTTCCCTTCTCCGCCACATATCACGATTCTGTGCTGTTCGACAATTCTTGCCCTTGCTCCTCCCGTAGCTATTTTAAGAATAAAAAATTTCCGGGATTCTTTGGGTGGGAGCAGAGTCCCCGTCTTCAATCCCAAAGGTGAAACAGGGTCCGTGCCGGTTGAGCTCTCCGGAGATCAGCAAGGCCGGTCAAACTAGATCGGTCGTAAGACCCGCTGAATCCCGTCTTTCTTTATCCACTCTCTCTTTCCCACCCACTCCGCCCGGATAGACGCAAGAGCTCGTCTCCCCGGAGACGTCTAGTTCCGTAGTCCTGGCGGCATACGCCGCCTGGCCGACGAGTCCCCTCGTGCCGGACTCCCGATTTGGCACAGTCGCGCCGTCGACGCATCACCATGCCGAGCAGTCTTCGTCTTCATATGTCGTTAACAGCGGCTACACCAACGACGAGTTTCGTCTCCCACTCACGAAGAGACGAAAATTGCCGTTTACAGGTCCGGTGCATAATAGTGCTAAGAGTAACTTGCCCAAGCACCACAGCTCTGCGCAGCCGGGAGATATGATCACTTTAAACGTCGTTCCCATTAAGAGCAGGAGAGTCCGCACCGGCTGCCTGACTTGTAGAGAGAGGCACTTAAAATGCGACGAGGGCACGCCAGACTGTAATAACTGCAGGAAGAGCAACAGGGAGTGCAAACGCGGCGTCCGCTTGAACTTCATCGACACGACTTGCAAGGAACCACCATTCGTCGTCTCACCAGAAGGATGGTCGGGTACGTCTGCAATAGCGTGATGTCCCAGCTCGTATTCCGAGCAAAACTAATTATGCGTTCAGTAGTGGCGTTTGAGGATGAATCGCGGCTGATTGCCTCAGAATATCAAGGGGGTTGGGAGAGATATCCCAAAATCGCCAGGTCGGCCGCAGCTCCTTCGAGAAGGTCCCATGCTGAATCGGCTTTGCGACGGCAGATACATGCACCTGAAAATGCCGACTCACAGATGGGAGTAGCCTCCGAACCTGCCTCGGCGATGCAGACGCTACGGTCTCTATACTACGGCGACGCCGGCCAGGCGCATGCAGAGCCGACCAGTGATGGTAAATACCGCTCGCGAAAGAACAGTATTACTTCGTTTATGGGGGCGACACCAGGCTCATCGAACCGGGCTGAATACGGACGCATCCTGACAGGTCCATTCACACCGACCAGGGACGATAGTGGCCGCCCTGCTTCTCATCACAAGTACAAAAGCAGTGATGCGTCAACCGCCGCGTCTATCACGGGCGCGACACCTGTAGGACCACCATCAACTTTCCGTAGTAGTCTAGGAGGTAACGGCCAGGAAATCGGGTCCGAGACGGGTATGATAACACCACCAAACGGAAGAACGGGCGAGCGCGAGTGTCTCAATTCGCCGGAAGAGTTACGCTTCATGCAGGCGTTCGTGTCCGAGGTAGGTATTTGGATGGACAGTCTGGACCGAGACAAGCACTTCTCGCGAATGTTACCATACCATGCCCTCAAATGCCCTATGTTAATGCACTTCTTGCCTGCGGTGTCAAGCATCTGACCCTCAAAGAACAGCATAGCGACAAGTCGCTGTTCTACTACGACACAGCGACCACGCAGCTCCTACGGAGTCTTCAAAACCCGGACCGCAACACGGCCGAGTGCGCAGCCACCGCCGTCGTATTGAATGTCTACGAGATCATGAGCGAGAAGCCGACACAGCGTATGAGTCATATTGCGGGCGCACGCGCCCTCATTCGCGAGTGCGGATGGAGCGCAAGGAGTGGCGGGCTAGGTGCTGCGTGCTTCTGGCTCAACGTCAGCATGGAACTACTCTCTTGCCTCGCCTTTAACTGGAAAACGGCCTGGGATCCGGATCACTGGGGCCTTGATATGGGCTTCCTCTCGTTTCCGGCCTTAGGCAACAACAACAACAACAACAACAACAACAGCAAGGGAGCAGAATGTGACGACGATGGGGCCGGCGGGGACATCGGGAACGAGGGGGTTTGGGTGCACCGCATTCTCTACATCGTGGCGAAGATCGCGAACTTCCGGGCTAGCATCCCGAATTCCCAGGAGCCGAACCCGCATGACGAGCAGATCCGTCTCCAGGCCCGATGTGTCGAGTGGCAGCGCCTAAAGAACATGTGCGATAGCTGGGATAGCGCTGTGCCGCGTCCTATGCATCCGTTTGGCTATGTATATCCGTCGCAGACGCGCGGCAAGAGCTTATTCCCGAATGTTTGGTGAGTACCCTTCGCTCCTCTAGCCGCCCCAAACACCAGAGGGCTCTAACCGATGTTTCGGAAAAGGCTGATCAAGCGCGCCGCTATCGTCGGCCGCCTCTACTACCATATGGCACAGTGCCTCCTCGCACAGATCAATCCGGTCTCACCGCGGGGCACGGCGGATATGCGCACGGCACAGCTACACCACGCGCACCAGGTTTGTGGCATCGTGGCACATACCGAGGACCGCGGTGTGGCCAACGTGTCAATACGCTCGCTAGCCATCGTGGCCGAGGTTCTAACGGACTTGTGCAAGCGGCAGGAGGTCGTCGCCATCCTCGAAAAAGTCGACCGCGAAACGGGCTGGAGGCTGGCGGGTGTCCTTAGCAACCTCAAGAGAGTCTGGGGATGGGAAAAGATGGGACAGATCGGGCTGCTGACGCAGTTCCCGTCGCGCGCTGGCGGTAGTGGGGTCAGGAGAATCGGAGCCGCACCAAAGCATGTAGATCCACTACATAGTACGACAGCGGCCGCGCCGACGACTTCGCCGATTCAGACACAGCCGCAGCAGCAGTCGAGAATGCCCAGGGTGCAGGCGCAAAAGCAGCCAGCGGCCGTCACGGCACCTCGGCCGTTACGTGTCAACCCTCTCAGTTTTGCGGATTTCAGCCTGCCCAACCACCCCTACCAGAACTGGTACGAGCCGCCCAGCCGGTCCAACTCGTATAACTCACAGGTGTTCCTGTGACGGGAATAGGTACCCATTTAAGGGGAAGAACGGATCGGCTATGCCCTGATCAACGGTAGGTCATCTAAGCGGTGCTAATAAAGGGTATCTAGCACCTCGGGTTGGCGATTCAGGAAACCGAATCTGCGGAGTTGCCTTTACTGCATATTGGACGTGTCTAACATGGTCTATCGTGGGTGTGCATTGCTAGGTTTATTGACTCTCACGCATCTTCTGGCTGACTTGGCTGTAATCTCACGGCTTCGGACACAGGATATCGGTTTCCATAGATGGGACGCGGCTTTTGGATTAGCATGTGCATCGAAAAGGAGAAAGAAAACTTGGCTTCTCGGCGTTTGATTTTCGTACGTCCAGATAGGAGCTTGCACGATGAGAAGTGATTTACGGGCGGCGTCTTCTTAAAGAATGGCAGAAAGGGGCAAATATTGACGCACTTACGCATAACCGTAATGATATTGTATACAAAAAAAAAAAAAAAAAAAAAAAAAAAAAAAAGAGGGCTTACTAGCCCCGAATACCTAGTCTAGAGTCTATAGTCTATAGTCTGGAGTCTATACGCCTTGCTTACTTGGTAGCTCTATTTATGCATTTTCGGCACCTTCTGCGACAATACCTTTGTCGACATTCTCCTTCATGGAAGGGTCAGATTCAACCTCGGGAGGCGGGATAACTATGCCATACTTTTCATAAGGGAAGTTCGTCAGGTCATAGAGATACTCGCCCCAACCATCACCGATCTCTCCTAACTGATGCACGTCGACCTCGCCAGCCTCGCCCATCCGCCCAGCCAAAACCTCCTCTTCGCGTCCCTCATACTCCTTCTTAAGCATGGGGTGAGGCACCCACACAACCCTCATCCCGGCTCTCCGTCCGGCCTCGACACCGGGGACGCTGTCCTCGAACACCAGACATTCCTCGGGTGTAATAGGCTTCTCTCCGGGTTCGAGGCCGTCATTTATAGTCTTCAGCGCGAGCAGGTAGATGTCCGGCAGCGGCTTGCCGCGGCCGGGCTGGATCCGCTTGTCGTCTCCGAGGACCCTGCGGTCAGTCTCGAAGACGGAGAACAGCTCGGTCCAGTTTTTGGTTTTGACAGCGAAGTTTCCCGCGTGGCTGCTCGTCGCCAGTGCTATGTGGACCCTGTGTGGCTTCGTGGCGCCCTCAGCCGTCTCGCCGTTGCGCACACCGTCCGCGTTCTTCAGATCCCACCACCGTGTGCGGCCAAGGTCGCCGAGCAATCTCTCGACACCCGGCAGCGGCTTGGCGTTTGGGAAGTGCTGCTGCTGCAGCGAGCTGTACTCGGCCATGTACTGATCCTCAGGAATGGGGAGTTTAGCCCAGTCGTGGAACAGCCGGTTCGCCTCCGGACCGGGCCGGCCCTGCAGCTTCGCCTTGATGGACCAAGGCAGCGACGGCCGGCCGTACTTCTCCATAATGAGATTGATGCATAGCGTATATAGATCTTCAGTGTCTAGAAGCAGGCCGTCCATGTCGAAGAGACATGCCCTTACCGGTGGAAAGCTATTGTCATTGTGCCCGTCAGCCCTCCGGTCATTCGTTCGGAAACATAACCACTAACTCTGTTCGAGGCGCCATTGCGAAGGAAGACGCAGATGACTCTTTCTTTAGGTCACTATGACTAGAGGATTTCGGAAGGTGACTTAGAAGTGTTATTGTCTTACACCTCGCTATTCAAACTCGGGACAACCCATGGCGGGGGGTGGGGTACCAGCTGTCGGGGTTCATCGGCGGGGCTTGCAAGCTTGAGTGTTGACTCTTCAGTGCCACTTCGGCCGGCACCGGCGGTGCGGATTTGGTTAATGAGGCAACTAACCATGGCCAACCCTGGAAAAGGTTCAAGTGCCCAGGACCTGATACTCCAGGTACTTTTTTGTACCTAAATTTTCTAGCATCTCGTATCAGAGCGCACTTAGCAGTGGGGCGTCGTATTGTTCCCCTCGTTCACGCTAGCAGCTGCGTTCTCCATCATACTTCTACTGTATGTAAGTACATACTTTGTGCCTAGTGAAGCAATCGTAAATCGGGAATAGTAATAATGATCATCATAAAACGCTCCTAGCAGAGATAGGTCTGCTTTATGCAATATGACTCCAGAACCCGAGAACAGTCAAAAGCTGAATGAACCTCGTCCGGAGTATTCCAAGGATACCGACAAACAGGAAGACGGATCTGAAGTTGAAGAGCTAGCATCTCCCCCAAGATTTCCCCCTGAAGAAGAAGAGGTAAATAATACCTAGTGGGACCACCTCTTGGAAGGAACACCCTCGAGCCGTGGACGTTTGGACTAACTCTTGGTACTCATAGGCCCTACTGCGAGAGTCTAACGACCACAAGTCCGCAGCTAACGCTCTCTTCTCCGCGGCTAAATACGAGAATGCCATTAGTAGATACGAAGAGGCTGCTGCCATCTGCCCGCATTACCTCAACTATGAACTCGCGGTTCTGAAATCCAATGTTGCCGCATGTCACCTGAAGTTGGAACAATGGAAGGAAGCTATCAGGAGCGCAACAGAGTCACTCGATGGGTTGAGCCGTCTGGAGAAGGCGGAATTCGGTGAAAAGCAAGCCGAGGGAGACGAGAAGAACAGAGTGAAAGCCGATGGTGACAATGACGTCGGGGAGGAAATTGTCAGCCCGGGAGCCCAGAAGAGCGCTTCGGCTGCCATGGAAGAGACCGCGGCCGAAGCTGCGAGACGGAAACGACTGGAGGACATGCTCAGAATAAAAGCCAAAGCCCTAATGCGACGAGCCAGAGCCAGGAGTGAGCTTGGGGGATGGTCCAATCTATCTGGGGCCGAAGAAGATTACAAGGTCCTGTCAACCATGACGAATCTGAGTCCAGCAGACCGCAAGATCGTCCAGGCGCAGCTTAAGACTCTTCCGCCAAGAACCAAGGCCGCGCAGGAGAAGGAGATGGCTGAGATGTGGGGGAAACTGAAAGATGTAAGTAGGCTGTTCACCCCGTAGCCCCTGACTGGATTCTGAATTTTCACGGACAGCTCGGAAATGGCATTTTAAAGCCATTCGGTCTGAGTACCGACAACTTCAAGATGGTCAAAGACGAAAAGACAGGCGGTTATAGCATGAACTTCCAGAACAACTAATGCTAGCTTGCCTTGGTAAGAGCTATCCATGGGATAGGCCACTACTTGCAGCACCAGTACAAGACTATATAAAAGGCTTTGGTGGCTCATCATGATACTCTCAAAATAGGTCCATACATACGTACTTAAATGTCTATCTGAATACTCTAAGTGGGTTATATCCATATCATATCCTGTATCCACCCTTGGCTACCCCGCAAGGTAACTACCACCCAACCCGGTCTCAAGTGCGGTCACGTCGAAATAAAGCCTCTATCTACATGTAAGTAGGTATGTATGAACGTCGATGTAGGAGTTACCCCACCTAGGCGATCATATAAGAGGCAGTAGCACCTCCGTATATGCCTACTTTCCTACCTAGTAGGTACGCATGTAGCCAAGGTTCATATGTTGTTATATATTAAGCGCGTGGACCCCATATGATATCCCAGGATGTTGTAACTATTTCGTGTAATAGTCTTTTATACGGTTCTTGTCAACCGCCGCAAGCGAGACCACCCTGATTCGGGTTAACCCTGTTGTCTATCTTTGCACCTGCCACTTGAATTCGAGAATGCCCGTGGCTACGGTGACAACGGCGAACGGAGCCAGCTGGCAGGACGTTGCCGCGGAGAGACAGCGCTACCGTGATGCGACCATAGGAGGGCTTCGCTCACCGTTACCCAAGTTACCTGCGGGTGAGGTAGCATCCAATACCACGAAGATCTCGAGGTCGATACTGTCAGACGAAGAGCTGGCCATTACGGATACTAACATCGAGGGCCTAGTCCGGAAGATCGCTTCGGGAGAATGGAGCTCAACTACCGTTGTCAAGGCCTTCATGCGACGTGCGGGCCTCGCGTAGAGGCTTGCCAACTGCGTTACTGAACTTCTACCGGATAGGGCGTTGAAGTGGGCTGCTGAACTTGATGAGTACCTCGCCACACACAAGAAGCCGATTGGATCTCTCCATGGGTTGTCTATCAGTGTAAAAGAGTATGTTGGTATCAAAGGGCTCGATTTGGACGCAGGATTCGTAGGATGGGCTGGCAATGTGGCTGAGGAGGATGCACTGCTCCTACAATCGTTACGGCATGCCGGAGCCGTGTTTTATATTATAACGACGCAGCCACAAACATTGATGCATCTTGAGACGAGTAGCAATCTATACGGGTAAGGGTGGTTACCAATGGGGCCAGATGACTTCGTCTAGAACATGGTCTACGGATACAGCTAGGCATGCTCGGGGAAACGGTGGACCCCTATAATATGACACTGACCGTTGGGGGCTCTTCCGGTGGAGAACGTCCACTCATCAGCCTACGGGGTTCGGACTTGGGCGTCGGCTCGGACATCGGAGGCTCCATGCGCTCGCCGGCGGCTAACTGTGGTATTTTGGCTTCAAGCCCAGGGCGACCCGCCTACCGATCACGGACTGGGCTCCGCTGCTATGCGGAGCCGAACGTATCTTACCCACCAACGGCCTTCTCTCTACTAATCTTGAGGGTCTCAAGTTATTCACTAAGACCGTCGTCGATGGCAGGCCTTGGCTGGAGGAACCGAATCTAGTTGCTATGGATTGGAGAGACACGGCTTTATTCCTTCTCGGTGGAAAGCTCAAGGTTGCTGTCATGTGGGACGACGGCGTCGTGAAGCCCTACCCACCTATAACGACAGCGATGGGAGACGTTGTGAAGAAGTTAAGGGGAGGGGGCAATGCCGAGATAGTAGATTGGAAGCCGTGGAAACCTAATCTGGCATAGAAACTCATCATAAGACCAGCCTTCAGGATCCTAATAGTGCTTCACAGCACGGTCGGCCGGTTCGCTGATATAATAACATCAGACAAGCCTGTATTTCTGCGATAGCGGCAAGGGGGAGACCATGGCTATACTGTCGTCAGGAGAACATTTGCGGTCGTTGTCTAGGTGGATATTGATGGAAACCCTGCAAGTCCGGAAACACAGCATCCGCTCCTTATGGGATGCCATCGTCGCACGTCAGGACTACCATGCTAAGTACGCCTCTCTCTGGAACGAAACGGCGGGAGCAAGCCCAGACGACAGGATGGTCGACGCAACACTCAAGGCTACCGAAATGCTGTTGCAAGAAGCTGGCCTGGCTCCCGCTTGCTAACGCATTATGCATTTTAAGGGCGCTAAGCATCACGCACTGTGAGACGGAGAGAGTATATCTGTATCTAATTATCCCCCTTCCCTCAGCTTCGCTCGGTTGTCTTCTTGCAGCACCTATCCGAGCAACAGAGAGTTGGTAAACCGCATCACTAATAGGTTGCGTATGATTATGTGGCACTAGCTAGGTAATAATAACGGAACGTGGCTATACTGGTTGAAGTCGGTCCCAGTCGGCTGTGGTTCGTTATTAGTTTGTTATGGAATCAGGCCGGTGTTTTTGTCATATTCTCCCCGTTGGTGAAGGCTCTGTAGATTGATAGTTCCACTCCTTTCACATAGGTCGATGGCTCCCTCTCAGCGAAGTTTCTTAGCCATTCTTTTATAGTTAAATATTGTTGGCTACGTGAATCTCCTTACGATTATACTACTATCTTCCGCAAGGATTATAATTACCCAGTGTAATCCCGTTCTATATGATCGAACTATTAGTATTTCTGCATGGACACCGGCAAGAACGACGCATGGCTTAGGTTAGGAGAATCCACGTCTTGTAAGCATGAAAGGGCTATGAAAAAGGGGAAGGCGACGGCGATCCTGGCAAGGCAGACTTCGCTCAAGCTTTTAACAACTCCTTAATTTAGGGGAAGTCCGGCTTACATTTACAAGGTCGTGTCAACGCTCACCCCCTTGTAAACGGGATTCTCGGGCCTGGGACACAGGCAACTTATTATTACTAACCTATTGGTCTGACCCCTCTCCGTGGGAGACTGGTTACTGGGGGGCTTCTGGGAGCATTACATGAAGGCTACTAGGTGTGGCACCGGCCGGGTGAGCATGGATAGGGGCTGTTGACGTGGTGTCCCAACAGGGTGACTATGACAGCCGACTGGTATACACCTCGAGTAAGTGATGTCCTGGCGGCCCCTGGTATGCCCCCTGACATGAGTTAGGGCGTCTATCAACCCATTAACCATCTCCTGAAATCATAGCCGAAGGTCTTCAACTGGGAAGTTATAATGTCACGTCGTCTCTAAGCAGGACAGTATAGAGACCTCGAAGCTCTAGACCAAATTAGAGGAGCTAATTGAGTGAGCCTGTTGTTAGCCTACGTCTTGCCGTGGCTATGCGAATTGCTTTGCGTGTATTAGTATCTCAGCGGGGGCCCGGTACGTTTAGTAAGCTACTAGAGGACTGGAAAGCCTCACCGGATACTAGTTACAGCATGATAAATAATGGTAGCGGTTGACCCTAGATATTCGCGGGATAGCAACCATCTGACGATCTCCAATAACATATACTGTGGCCACGACGCGATTCTGAGTCGTATTCCAACCTCACCGTTACAACTTCCGCTTGAACAACCCGTACCCGCAGCTCAAATTCTTCTTGAATGTTAGGTCATTCGTGTAACCCTCGCGGGCAAGTGACCAGTAAAGCAGTTAAGGAGTCGCAGCGTGACCGTATTTGACATAACCTATATCACATCGAGTAGCAACCGTGACCATCATCGAATTACATGCAACGTTAGCTATCTCCTCCGCACCCGCTTCCAGGAACATTGCGGGGATATCCAGGCATGGTCGGTCCCAGAGTTGCCATGTAGGGTAATGTGGAGAACTGCAACATTCTAGTAAATACACAGCATATAGCGACGATACCCCGCGCCGACAAAGCGGTTGCTGCGACGAAGCACTTCCAGCGTTCCCGAAACCCATATCATGGAAACATCTACGTCACTGCGGGCTTTCGCTCCGTATGCTCTTTCCAGCATATAAAGACGTTACTGTGCTCTCATTGCTCATATCGTTTGTTACCGCTAAGTTCTAACCATTGCCATCCCACAAGCATCTCCATCCGCTCTGTACGTGGCGATCCATTCCAGCAGTCCCTCCATTGTTCTTATCGGAGCTTCCCCTATTCTGGCGCTCATGTAAGCGTGTCTGTGATTACAGCGTGTATGTTTATGCTCCATGCCAGGATGAAGACACCACATTTCCGGGCTTTCTCGCCGCTTTGGGTTGTGGTAAGCCGCGCGATAGGAGGAGTGGCTGGCTTTGATGTTCTCGACTACGTCGATCCTCTAATAGGATCGGTCAATGGAGGTAAACGGCATGCTTTAACACCCTGGCCTCTACTTCTCTTCTGCTGACCACGAGTTTAGGGCACGTATTTCCGGGTAAATAGTTCCCGGAGGCTCTTTCACCATCTTACTCTCCTTCTGTGCTCCAAGATCTCCTAGCCTTGATTGAGCTATGTCCTTTGTCGTCAATGTTCTGCTAGTCAGCTCTAGGCCTTAAGTGAAATCACTGATTCGTAATCGTATAGGTGCAACCTTGCCTTTTGGCATGGCAAAGGCCGTCGCGGATGTCAATACTGAAATTCAAGGAGGCTTTGCTTCCGATGATGGTGAAAGTGAGTGGACTCCGTTGCTCTTTAGAAGTAACGAAGACTAAGACGCCGTGAAACAGTAACTGGATTCTCCCACATGCATGATAGTGGGACAGGAGGCGTATGTTATCTGAACAAAAGGGTCCGAACCTGATTCAGTTACCTGACTGCTAATGTCACTCGTATTCATAGGGCGCATCTTTAGGAAACTTCCCACTCTTTGCTCAAACTGGCTGTGCCGGAGACGAGTTGAATAATTGTTATTTTCCCAAATCGCTGCGGGCATCTAAGAGAATCAATGAGACAGTAAAGGCGCGGCCTGGCTACTTCTCATTGTCTCTCAACACCTCAGTCCGGGCCGAGATGACTGTGTCGAACCACACGGCTCTGTACCGATTCACTTTCCCAACGGATGGAAGCCTGACTAAAATGGACCCGGAGAACTGCGAAAGCTGCCCTGACCCAGAGCCGCTCCCTTATAGCCCGTTAATCCTTGCTGATCTAACGGATCTATCGGACTCTCGCGGGGACGCCAGTATTCAGGTATACCCTGATACTGGGCGGATCATTGGCAACGGCACTTTTGAGCCATCTTTCGGAATCGGCACATATGATTTATATTTCTGCACGGATTTCCAAGGGGCTGCAATCCGCGATACGGGTGTTTTCCAAAACAACAGAGCTGCCAGCGAGCCTAAAACGCTCCGGACTTTTGCAGACAAAGTTAATAAACCTCCCTTGCCAGGAGGCGCATGGGTACAATTTCATGCGCCAGAATCAGACCAGATCTTAGTTCGCGTCGGCCTCTCGTTCTTTAGCACAGACCAGGCCTGTAGCAATGCCGAGAGAGAGATTCCTCGCTTCGACTTCGAATCTACCAGAATCGATGCGGAGGACGCGTGGCGGGAGAAACTTAGCTCTGTTGATGTTGACGGCAGCGGCATCGATACATCGCTGCAGAGACTATTTTGGAGTGGCATCTATCGCTCGTTGATCTCACCTCAAGACTATACGGGTAAGCTTGCTTTGGGGCCATGAACCACCAATAGGGCCAGGTTTACACGCTCATTTGTTCAATAGGAGAAAATCCCCTATGGAACAGCACTGAGCCCTACTTTGACTCGTACTACTGCATTTGGGACAGTTTCAGGAGTACCCATCCACTGCTCACACTTATCGATCCCCATGTTCAGGCTCTCATGGTTCGGAGTTTAATCGATATCTATCGCCACGAGGGTAAACTTCCAGATTGTCGAATGACCCTGTGTCGGGGCTTTACTCAGGGCGGTAGCAACGCCGACAATCTCCTTGCCGACTCGTATGTTAAGGGGCTCTCGGATGGCATCGACTGGGAAACTGCGTATGAGGCGGTAGTATCAGATGCGGAAGGTTGGTTGAGAGCAACTCATTGATATCCCTGTGTGGTCTGTGGCTGATGCATAACGTATTACCTAGTGGAGCCGCCCTTATGGACAGTTGAGGGTCGTGGTGGTCTTAACAGCTGGAAGAACTTAGGCTATATTCCTACAGACGATTTCGATCCCTGGGGAGTAGGCCCAATGACGCGGTCTATCTCCCGAACGATCGAATACTCGTATAACGACTTTTGCATTGCCGAGATTGCAAGAGGCATGAACAAGACGGCCGACGCTGAGAAATACCTTCGCCGATCAGGAAACTGGATCAACATGTTCCAAGAAGATTCAAGATCGCTACTGAACTTGACAGGTAGCCCAGACCCGGAGGATCTCGTTGATAGCGGCTTCAATGGGTTTTTACAACCGAGATACCTCAACGGAACGTTTGGTTATCAAGACCCTGCTCTCTGCACCTTCCTTTGGTATGAACAATATCTTTCTTCGTCGCTTGAGTTTCAGATGGTCGGTTCCTGTAGCGATTAGGAAGCTAACATGGCATAACCAGTACGTGTTCAAAGTCCAACTGGACTGTCTAATCACCGTGTTGTCACATATTTGCCTGCGGAGCCCGATTATTGAGGATGCTCTTCAGCAGTAGCTATACTGATGCGTATCAGATAATTTTACGTCCTGTTACCTAAACTCAGACGGCCATGAAACGTACGAGGGCGGCGCCTGGCTCTACACGTTCTACGTGCCTCATGACCAAGCAGCGTTAATCCCAACTCTTGGCGGGCCCGACGAATTTGTGCGGCGCCTCGAATTCATGCACAATACTCCGGGCCTTCTCTATATTGGTAACGAGCAGTCTTACCTGCTCGTGTTCATCTTCCATTATGCGGGCCGGCCCGGGCTTTCCGCTCAATATGCACATAAGTACATACCGGGGAGCTTCAACGACACGGTGAACGGCATTCCGGGAAACGATGATTCGGGCGCGATGGGCAGTTTCACGGCCCTGACGATGATGGGGCTCTACCCCATGAGCGGCCAGGACGTTTATCTCATCATCCCGCCCTTCTTCCCGGAGGTCAACATCACGAATCGCATAACAGGTAACACAGCCACATTACGCAACGTGAATTTTGACTCCAGCTACCGGAACATCTATATCCAAAACGCGACGCTGAACGGCGCACCATACACGAAGAGTTGGCTCACGCACAGCTTCTTCCTCGACGGCGGCGTGTTAGAGTTGACGCTTGGTCCGCACGAGAGTGACTGGGGAGCCAAGGAAGAGGACTACCCGCCGAGCGCATCGACGCACTTCTGAAGGTAGTCTTTCAGATAGAAACGCTAGCCCTCATTCGCAAATTCTTGGGCATGAACCTGGCCACCAGCAGATACCTAGCATGGCCATCAATGCTAGGGAATCGGCAGGCAGATATGATTTCTGAAAATGCGTCAAGCATCTGACACTACGTGCGGAGTACAATCGCCCCCCAGGAGTCTTAAAACATGATAGTAACATAAAAATAATATCTGTGGTATTAGATATTGAACCAATACAAAAAGCTTCTTTACTTTATAAATCTATTCATGTTCATATTGAGAACGATGATGATATTGCGAGACTAGGCGTATTTTTAGCTGTTTAGTTCGTTATCGCTTATCCGTGAACCTATTAGACTAGGGGTTAATGCTGGTACTTAGACTTATCGCTAGTGACGTCGCTGTTGATAACGAGGCAGCTTCCTCTTTGACCTTGGAGTTGGCTGCATTAAAGGCAGGCAACCTTTGCCTGCAGTCCTCGACACACGAGATCTCGGGTCAACGATCTGGTCACGAGCCTTCTTTTCAAAGTCAGAATATCTACCTACCTACTTAATTACCGCCCTCCTTCCCTTTTCCTGGCGTCGGTGGATTCGGTATCTTACCGTCGCGTCCGTCCTCTCCCCTGCAACAGGTACTTAATTACGTGGATTCATCTATACATATACAGTCGGCACCATGAGCGAACTCCTTAGCTACCTCGTAGAAAACGAGCCAAGTTTCCGAAGGTGCGTGCCCTCAACCTCCCGCAGCTAATATTTACAAGCTCGAAGTGCTTACTTTCTGAACAAGGGCCCGCTTGCCAGCACTCTATTCCGACTTTCGCTCTCAAAGAACCCTTAACCCAGACGGCTTCACCGCCAATGTCTCAGCATGGAAGCTTGGACTTAGCAGCGCCGCGTTGGCCGGCCTCGCACCTTCTAAGTCTGGAATGCGGAACCATTTCACCATCGAGCTCGACGACGCCCTCCTTCATGCCCTCGAGAGCAAGCAGTTCGGACGCCCGCTGGCCCTCGGCACCGCCATCCACGACGCGGTTGTGAGCGGGGACTTACTCCCTCTTGAAAAGTTCCTAAATACAAAGGAGAGCATATATTACAAGAGCTGGGGCAGCATACCGTGGAGCGTCGTGGCATGGGGACTGCGGCAGGCCGGCCTGGAGCGGGGCATAGGAGGACTACTTGGAAGTTGGGGGGAGGACAAGATACCTAAAGGTCAGTTTGTCGTATTGCGCAACTTGGAAATTGCCGCAAAAGCGTTTTCCGACGCTATAGCGGACCGAACTTCCCCGTTCGAGCGCACCTTCTCAAAAACCCATTTCCGACGGACTTTCGAGGGCAGTTTGCTCTCGGATAAGAAGCAGAGACTATCCGAGACGGATGTGGATGTTCTAGTTAAGTTTCTATCGAGAGACAAAGCTATCATAGCCACGGACGGACACACGATCAGAATTCGGACGTCGGAGGCAGAGAGCGCGGCCATCACGGAGGAGGACACGGCGATCGCATCCCTGAAGGAGCTCATGGAAGACTTATCGCGACAGACACAGGTGCTGAGCAGGCGCGTGGACGAGCTCAACGACGTGGCCCAAGACGCCGTTCGACGTAAGAATCGCGTGTCGGCGCTTGCGGCACTCAAGTCGCGAAAGCTGGCCGAGGCGAATTTCGCGCAGCGGCATGCGACGCTGGCCCAGCTCGAGGAGGTGGCGGCCAAGATCCAGCAGGCGGCCGACAACGTGCAGATGGTGCGCACGATGCAGGCGAGCACGGCGGCGCTGCGGAGCCTCAACGCGGCGGTCGGGGGCGCCGACCGGGTCGACGCCGTGCTGGACGCGCTGCGTGAACAGATGGGCGAGGTCGATGAGGTGGGCAACATCATCGCCGATGTGGGGCAGGTCCCTGCCGTGGTGGACGAGGCGGACGTGGACGACGAATTAGAGGCCATGCTCGCAGAGGAGCGGAAGAAGGAAGAGGAAGTGGAACGCGCCAAGAAGGAGGCCAAGGATGCGGAGGAGACAAGGCGCAAGTTGGCGGAGCTCCAGAACCTGGGTCCCGTGCCCGCGGGACTGCCGGGCCAGGCCCAGACTACGAAAGAGGGGCACGAAGGGGAGAAGAGACCGTCTACACCGGCTACGGCAGCGGCAGAGGCACTTGGTGGGTTAAGTCTGGATGGACCCGGGGCGGATAATAAGGCGGAAAAGCTGACTTCTTAGCGGGCTGATACATAACCGAACATATCACGACCACGAATGATGGGTATCTTGATACTAAATACATGTACGAATCGTTTGAAGCACATGACCATCATTGCTGGGCCATCTCATCCTGCCGTGGAATTTCAGTAGGGGTGCCTAAGGACGAAGTATCGACCACCCCATTTGGCTCTTGTACTATATGACCTGGACCATCAGTCAGATCTACAATAGCACGGTCTGGGTGATCCGCAGTGGACGAGTTTGGCGTTTCCACCCCGGTGGCTGGAAGTGTTTCCGGTGGCCTTTCACCCTCTGCAGTTTTCCCCGAAGCCCCCTTGTCTGGATCCGTCGTCTGTTCTTGCGTCTTCGGCCTATTCTTTCGCGCATTTGCGATCAAATCCTTAAAGGAAGCGTCGTGTTTTGCGGCCCAGGCGGCGCCGTCGAAATCTTTATCCTTGATCTGCGCGCCCAGATGGATCGACCTGGAGGAGGTCGGGGCTCGCGTCCCCAGTGTGCGCTCCCACACTTCGAGGTCATGCAGGAGGTCCGCTTTCCGCCTAGGATGCAACGAGTCGCAGTTGGCGTTCCATATCGTCATCCACTCCTTATGCCTCTTCTCCAGCATCTGGCGGTTCCCAGCTGTCGAGATGCCGAACTCCTGGAGCTTCTTGCGCAGCTGCGGCTCCTTGAGCATTGAATAGTTGATCGCTGGCAGCCGTTCCAGATTTTTTTGTGGCGGCGGATTCGTTTTCGAGGGAAAAGTGTTGTAGTTATTTCTCGAACTCTGGCGGGTCGTCGGTTTCGCTTGTGGTTCTCCTGGACATGACGTATCGAGGTGTTGAAAGACTTGGTTCTCTTTCATGCGCTGCAAACACACTGGACAGGCTACGAGGCCGTCGTCTACTGCATGGTCAGCTGGGAATATTTGAAGGAGTTCGCGTTATGAAAGACATACCGGGCTCGTAGCTTTCCGCATCGTTGTAGGTATCCTGTACGTCCGCTTCCTGGTGAGCCATCTCGGCGGTCGCATCTGCGCCCCTAGACTTGCTCAGCCGCGTAGAAGACCTCAGCCTCTTATTTGATCGCTGGCTGCCGGACACTTCCTCTTCCCCGTCGACGTGGTCTAGTTTCCTCTTAGGCGAATCGGTGGCGGAGGTGGGGGCCGGTCTTTTTGCGAAGTCGAGTACATGGTGGCGAGTCTTCACGAAGGCCTCGACGGTCTCCTCCATGGACCAATTACTCCGTAGTTTCAATTCCTGTTCCGAAGCACGGCATAACGGGCATTTACCGTCGTTGGATAGCGCCCTGCGGATGCATACGGAGCAGAACGTGTGGTTGCAGGAAGTCAACATGGGTGTTTTGTAGAAATCCTTGCATACTTGACATCGCAAGGCAGCTTCAACGGCTGCAAGGCCCGACAAGGGTGTAGAAAGCCAGTCGGTCGAGTCGGCGACATCGTCTAAAGGATCGGTTATCATTTTGTATGGCCTACTTCTATGGTACGCGATGCAGAGTTCTAGACTCTATGTTGGCCGCCTTTGGCTCAAGAAGGCGGGCTTTCCCAGCCAGTCTACTTAGGTAGTTTATTGCCTTGTCGTCTCGAAATACCTAGGGATTGCCAGGCCATCCAGACTGAGTCAAAGGATCTTTTGGTTGAACCATGTGGTCCTTTGTTTTAATTTTGGAAGGCTTTACAAAGATGGAGAATAAAGTGTCGGCCTCAACTGGGTGTGAGAGATTGTCGCCCGTAGGCAGTTACCTAACGTGAAAGAAGTCTCGGGCAACCGCGCGCCCCTTGGTTGCTCAGGGCACTTGGGGTACTTACTATACAGGTATGCCCAAGGTAGGTACACATATAGTCGGTAACTCGGTGGATAGAAAACACGCCCTGCCTCCAATTGGAGTCAATTAAAATCCCTGTAAGGCGGACAGCCACGACCCCACGTGAGACCGCGACGCGACTTATCTTTCTCCCCCATATTGCCCTTAGCGACCTTAGCTACTTGCGCTCACCACTTACAGACTTTGTATGCTGTGCGTTTCTCAGCAGCTTTACGGGACCTGCAGGTCTGTAGACGACGATCCTTCCGGAATAAATCCCACCCTTTTCATCCACTCTCTCAAACCCTGATAAATAAACTATGGATGAATATAGAAGGTATCTCGCTCAGCAGCTGCTGACTGAGGATAAGCTCGTGAGTCCCTCATTAGGGCAACGGGACTGTGCTGAGCTAACCCAGTCTCGAGGTCACGTACCGCCTTCTAAGTCGCGCCTTGAAAGTCCATGTCGACACGGCCAAAGAGTAGGTTTCGCCAGGCCTACCCGCTCGCCGTGGCATAAGGCTAATGTTCACGTAGAATGTTGTACGAATTCCACAAATGGCAGAACGACAAGAAACCGGGAAGTCTTCACGCCACTTACTTGGTGTACGGCACCTTGCGGAAGGTGGATCGGCGGGATGGGGATGTTGAGATGACTGATTCCCAAACGTCCGAAGACGACCACATACCCTTTTCCGATGAAGTACCCACCCAGACGCTCTCCCTGGTAAAAGAGGAACAGCTTCAAGGCAAGTAAGATTAGGCCTTTTGCTGGATGTTCATCGCTGACCAGGAACTTACTGTAGAGGTCTTAGCACAATACGAGGAAGTCGTCTCAATACACGTTTACAGCTTAGCATCCTATCCTTTGAAGGATCTTCAATTGTTAGCTGACACTTCTCGACAAGTCTTGGAACTTTCCTTATCAGATGACACTGCAGCATCAGCCAGCATATATGGCACAATTTCCAATCCAAATATGCGCAGAAGGGAGCGCCGTGGGCCCGGGCCGAAACCTGTTGCTAGTTCTCCTGTCTCTACTCCCAACATCGAATCTAAACCGCAAGTTAAGCAAGAGACGAAACCCGCTTCTACGTCTATGTCCGCCAAGGAGGAACCTAAGGCGGCTCAATCAGCGAACAAGAAAGAACCGGCAGCATCTTCAACTGCCAAGAAAACCTCAGCAGCTCCTTCACTAAAGCGGCAAGGCTCTTCCGGCATAGGACAGATGTTTGCAAAAGCGGCGTCTAAGGCGAAGAAGCCAGTCGCCACAGCTACGCCGACTGGTTCCAAAACACCGTCTACGGCGGCTAGTGGCGCCGAAGACGAGGCCAGTATGGCCTTGTCTGACGACGGTGAGGACGATACGGAACCAACGCCCGATGTGAAGCAGGAGGATAGCAGCGCCCGCCGAACAAGAAGAGACCGGCAAGCTGAGCTTCGACGGATGATGGAGGAGAGTGACGAAGACGAAGTCGAATCAAAACCCCACAGCCCAGCTGAAGACCCCGTGGAAGAAGAGCCGCCCGCGCTGGAGCCGGAACCGAAGGTAGAGGAGCCTACGGAGGTGATCTCAAGCTCCGGAGACGGAAGGCGCAGAGGTAGACGACGTGTCATGCACAAGAAGCAGATCATGGACGACCAGGGATATCTGGTGACCATTCAGGAGCCTGGCTGGGAATCATTTTCGGAAGAAGAGGCTCCTCCAACGCAGAAGCCGAAACCTGCCAAGACTACACAGCCTGCATCGAAGCCGAAGAAGCCGGCGGCCAAGGGCAGCCAAGGCAATATCATGTCCTTCTTCGGTAAGAAGTAGGGAATATAGTAGCCACCTAGAGTAGGCGAAGGACTAATAGTAAGATGCTACATGATCTGCGCGCGGTTCTAACTTCACGCCGTGTATCATCACTTTGCATTTAGCGATAACTCATCGACTTTATGGAACGGGTTGCTAATACGCCAAGCAGTACCACGCTTCGGGGCCCGAAGCCAACATATCAATAGCGAGGCATGGGACCCCATCATGAGGGATGCAACTTGATGAATGACATAGCGCAAGAATTGGGGCCAAACAATTGATTCGGTGATACGGTCTCGGCCCCGATAAGCATCGGTCAGAGGGAAACACCTCGGGCGGCCCTCGGGGACGGATGTAAGGTGGAGGCCGGGTCGACGGGAGAAAGAGTAGCGGGCCCGAAGGATACAGTCTTATTTTTATTCGCGTCGTGCGGAGCTTTTCCGTCGTAGGCCTCACGCGATCAACTTTTCGCATCTTCGAAATGCAGATCCATGCATGTCAGCCCCCACCTCCCCTTCGTTGACCGCCGCGCAGCTGGAGCAGATAAGTCCGCTTGCCTGTACGTCGTACTTGACGTATGTACCTAATATAGGAGATGGCTATTCCGAGGCAATTCAGACTTTGACAGACGTGGATGAATGTATGACCAGCCATGTTATAGGCGTCATGGTCAACTCTCTGAACACTCGACTCGAATATGCTAGATCCGCCGGCGAAGATGAAGAGCGAGGTGTAATTTTTTTTTTGGGGGGGGGGGGGGGGGGGTCGGCTTCGGTCGAGAGATTGGAATTGCATTTGGCTGCTGATTTACTATACAGTACGTACTACATACCTACTAGGTAGCTGCTTACAGCATTTGGTGTACTGGAAGCGAGCCCGCTCGTGCAATCAACAGATCCCTGCATTGCAATCTACTGGGTAATCAATTGGTGGAAGTCCTGAATTCAACTGGTACATAGCATTATTTAGGAGGTCGGTACCTAGTAGTAATGGTGTTCATTTCGAAGATGAGCCAAGTAAACTGAGCAGAGCTCGTTCAAGCTTTCTTTATAACTGAGTTCTTGAGGGCATGGCCGTCAGTTTTACCTTCGATTCATTGTATCTATTAATCTAGGTATGAATTGGAACCCAAGGCGGTCTAATGGGGGAAGGCGAGAAAAGCGGTTAGATGGATGGGATTGGCCAATGCCAGTGTTCTGCCATTGAATGTTCAGCCGAGATGGGGGGTACTGTGGGTAGGTCCTTTGAGAGTGTCAAGCGCGTGATATCCCGGTTCGCGTCTTCCCGAGAGACTGGGCTGAAGGTTTCCGGTTTCACCCACTAGCTGGAGATTCAATGTGACGTGATTGGGCTGAACCCACACGCGGATCCGATTAAGCCCTTCCCCATATTCTCGTCTTACAGGGACAAAACACCCCCTTGGTCCGGTTTCTTCTCTTGATCCCGCATCCGGAGCTGCCGCCTGGAATCTCACGCTCTCGGGGCTCAAGAGCCAGTTAACAAATCACGCATGTCAGCAGCAGGCAAAAAGCCGCTTCGTCATCGAAAATTCCCACACCGGACAGCATAGCGTCCTGATGCCGGTACGACGGAGCGTTAGCCTCTGGAAAATGCCTAACAACTAGAAGAGATCAAAAGGTATAAGGTAAGAACGAAGACAGCCACATCATTCAGTTGACCAATGCTCTGAACTTGGATGTGGCCTATGTAGCTAGGTACTTTAGTAGGCAGCAGTAGCGGCAGCAGTTCGGACCCTACCGATCCCATCTTCTCCATGAGCGATTTTCGAAATTACATATCCAACATTATTACAGTAGTGCTGGCTTGCAATGGCTGGGGTATTCCCACCTGATTGCCTCCTCTTATGTATATCTCTCATCCACAGGGCATACAGTAGGTAGCCTATATACGCCTGCAGCGTTGTATTCCTTATTCCTTCCGTCCCTTGGGGAGGGCCTTATGACGCTGATTTGATCTGCACCCTGACGGTTCACCCAGCTTGCACCTGTACGTACGTAAGAGTTCCCGGATCCACCCATCAGTTTCCGGGACTCCCCTAGATGCACTAGAACTGCATAGCCCGCGCAGCCCACACTAAAGTAGCCAGGGTGGCCCCTCGTTATTGCACCAAATCGATGATTGGAAATCGGTCACCAAAAAAAAAAAATATTTCGTACACGCAGGAGAGTAAGGCAACGAGGAAGCTTACCTCACTCGACAACCCACCGACTATTAACTCCAATTTTCCCATATTTTCTACCTTTGCACACCCGCATCTGGAGCATACGTTCTTTCCAAGACGTCTTTCCCCCCCTTCTTTTAAGCTCCCCATTGCTTTCAAGTTTCATCCAGTTTCCTAATATCGCGCGTTTGTTTGGCGGCAACTTGCTGTCAAATGAACCTGCATCGACGTATATTACCCTTTCTTTACGTAAGTCAACCAGCACTTCGATGCGCCTTGTCGTAGCTACTATCTCATGGGATGCTCCGAATACTGACCGATTTCCCGCCTGCTTTCAGTCCCCTTCACCCCCCGGCGTCCTCTAAATGCCCATCTATTCGTCCTTGTACCAGAACTTTATCCGTCAAGGACTCCCCAAGACTCTTACACACGGCTACGCGCAATCCCTCGTAGCCGCCACCCATCCTCATGTTCTAAACTCCAACAACCGTCCCTCCTTTGCGAGGCGACGCAGTCAGCGCGCTGGGCGCATAACGAGCCTCCAACTCCAGAGCGCTTTCCATAACGGTTCCTCGGTTGCGAATGCTCACCATGAGCACCGTCATGAGAAGCATGGCAGCCATGGAAACCTAGATGCCTACTTTGAGGCCTTACAGAAGCGCCAGTCCACCGATGACGTCGAGAAGGAATGGACTCAGTTTCAGTTTCCGAAACCTATCGAATGGAAGCCTAGTGCTGCGTCCGTACTTGAGGCCCCCGAGACCGGTACGCGGGGCATCGCCGACTTGGGTGGCCTGGAGGCCTCCCAGGATGGAGTTGAGAACGCGCCGGTGGCCGTCGCTGCTGAGGTAGCACTGGCCCATATCGATGCAGCTATCGCCAAGGAGATCGAAGTGCGTGGATTGCGAGAAGCCCTCGAGGAAAGCTCCGCAAATCCCCTGAGGACGCCGACGCCGTCTTTAGCCAGCGGGCTTCAATCGCGATCACTCACTCCAGGCCTTGAACGATCAGCAACCCCCGGCAGCGTGGCCCGGTCGGCGACGCCCATTGACCCTCAGTCGCGGACCTACGCGGATCATCTTAACCGGCTTGCCGAGGATGGCAGGCATGCTGAGATTCCGGCAGTGTTCGAGGCCATGCTGGTTGCTGGGGTGAGACCAATTGCGAAGGCATACAACGCCTTGTTAGCCGCCGCCATACATGTTCCGAATGAGAAGTCCGAGGTTGTTTCCAAGGCCCTGGACGTTTATGCGGACATGATGCGGAGGAAGGTCTCGCCAGATGGGGATACGTACAACATCTTGGTTGGGCTGTTATCTGCACGCTGCCTTGAAGTGTCTTCGTCCAAGAAATCACTCGAGGAGAAGCGCCTCCGTTTCGGCGGGATGGACGAGCCTGGCAAGTTCATGTTTACTTCGAGTGAGCTGGAATACGCTATTCTTTGTGAAGATGACAGGCTCGACTTTGCCATGAAGTTGTTTGACTCTTCCGACTCGACGGGAAGGGCAAACTATTCATCTGAAACCTATCATCGGATCATTTCGGCGTGTGCCGAAGCTGGTCGCGTGTCGGACATGCTCCGTTTGTTTGAGCACATGGAGTTGAACGGGGCAGTACCTTTTGCTGCCACCTTCCCCTCCATGATCAGGGCATTTGCGAAGACGGGCAATCTGGCCAGTGCAGTTGAATGCTACAATGAGTACAAGGATCTCGCGGTCGCGCACGATAGTGGCAAATACACACTCAATGAGCGACTCGATCAACAGGTCTACGCTGCTGTTATCAACGCCTACGTCACTAACGACCATGTTGATGGAGCTATGAAGTTCTACGAGAAGATTATAACTTCATACGGCGCTCATGCCGGTGACGTCCAGGATGTTTTGGTCAGCGAAGGTTTCGTCAAGGGGTTCGCCGAGAGCCATATCTACCGGGAGGCGCTTCGCTGGGCTCAGAACCTCGAGAGCGGGTCCCGTCTGGCGGCTATGGCTGGTGTTGCCGCCGCCGCAGCTGACTTCGGTGACGAGCAGACTGCCACTGCTGCATTCGCGAACATTCCCCATGCCTTCCAGGGCATAGTTGCGCCAGCAATGGCTTTATTGGCATTGAGTGTCCGCCAAGGCGACGTCGCTGCTGCTTCCGGATACTGGCAGATTCTGAGCAACCCGGAGCTCGACGTCGACCATTCGTTCATCGAACCCACTGCCATGTACGCCGTGGCTATGATCGGTTCCGGCCAGGTTGCTGAGGGGTTGGCTGAGTCCGACTTGATGTTCCAGCGAATCCGTGCTTCTGAATTCGACAGCAGGCCCCAGCTCGCTGGCGAGATTGATGAAGCCGCCGAGTTGATATCCAACTTCATGTCGGCACGGGGCATTTCTGATCCCCGCGAGGCGGTTTCTCAAGCCAGCTTTCCTCAACAGACGCTCTCGGCATCGCCATATCCTTCAACCCCAACTGTCACAAGTTATGAGGAGAACTTCGACCCGTACGCTCACAACACTGATTTCAAAGGGTCATCAATTATTTCAGACGAGCTTGAGGGTGCGCACGGCCGCAAGGGACCGAGGCTCAACGACGCGCTGACGCGGTTTCGAAACATGCGTCGGGCGGGTCGTCATCCCAGATACATCACCTACGCCAAAATGATTCAGGCTGCAGCTCGTGAGGGAAAGATGGATCTGTGCCACGACATCTTGGCCATGGCACGGACCGACGTCCCCCTTCTACCCCAGTATCCTGCCGTTCGATATGGTTGGTCTTCTATTCTCGATGCCATGATCGGTGCATGCTTGACGCTGGGTGACCGAGTCCTTGCCGAGCAGTATCATCTTGAGCTTCTAGAGACTGGTGCTACACCAACCGCCAACACCTTTGGGCTGTACATCACCACCCTCAAGGATTCGACAAAGACATTTGATGAAGCTTCCGAAGCCGTCAAGATCTTCCACAGAGCCAAGGCCGAGGGTGTTGAGCCTTCTTCTTTCTTGTACAATGCTCTCATTGGGAAGCTCGGAAAGGCGCGCCGCATCGATGATTGCCTGTTCTATTTTGCAGAGATGAGAACCCTCGGTATCAAACCCACCAGCGTGACTTACGGGACCATCGTCAATGCGCTGTGCCGAGTGAGCGACGAGAAGTTCGCCGAGGAACTCTTCGACGAGATGGAGGCGATGCCTAACTATAAGGCACGGCCCGCTCCATACAATAGCATGATGCAGTTCTTCCTAACTACGAAGCGTGATAAGTCCAAAGTCCTTGCATATTACGAACGCATGAAGGCCAAAGGTATCGCCCCGACCGCTCACACCTACAAGCTTCTCGTTGATACCCATGCTACCCTTGAGCCGGTAAACATGACTGCTGCTGAAGCTGTGCTTGATATGATTCGTGCCTCGGGCCAGAGGCCGGAGCCGGTTCACTACGCGTCACTCATTCACGCCCGTGGCTGCAACCTTCACGACATGGAAGGCGCCAAGAAGGTTTTCGACTCTGTAATGAACGACCCCAGCATTCCGCCAAATGCTTGTCTCTTCCAAGCATTGTTCGAGGCGATGGTTGCCAATCACTGTGTTGCCGATACCGAGTCGACTTTATCGCAGATGCAACGAAGAGGAGTTGCGATGACCCCTTACATCGCCAACACCTTGATTCATGGCTGGGCTGGCGAAAAGAACATCGACAAGGCCAAGGCGATCTACGACAGCGTCGGAGGCGACAAGCGAGAACCAAGTACGTACGAGGCGATGACTCGCGCTTTCCTCGCTGTGGAGGAACGCCATAATGCCAAGCTCGTCGTAGGCGAGATGCTTTCCCGGGGCTACCCCAGTGCTGTCGTAAATAAGGTCCTGGAGCTCCTCGGGGGTGGTAGCAGGGAGGAGGCTGTCGCCGCTTGAGTACCTCATTTGGTGGAATTTGGACTTGCATTCTGATATTATTCCTATTTATTTTGTCATCTATGCGATACCCTGTGTTTTATCTGAGAAGGGCCTTCGGTATAATTCAGCGGGGTTGGGCCGGAAGGAGGACACGTTTACATTGATATCTTTGCCACGGTTTCCGTGGTTCGGAGTCAGGTCATCGGCCTGGCGGGCGTTCCGGTTGTCAAGTACTAAAATGGAGTTACGGATAAAGGCTGAATACGGCGCGTGTTCGGGAAGAGCAGTGGCTGGCATGCCAACGATAGACGTCTCCACTCCGCATATATTGCAAAACACTTGCTACAGCATCTAAGGGCCGGGGAAATCAGGTTCAGCGACGCCGGGGGCTAGGTCCGGCGATGTTAATGGGATAGAATGAGGGGCCGGGTTCCTGAAATCCATGCATACACGGGGGGTCATATTGTTCGAATAGATGTCTCCAAGCATATGTATAGCTTACTACGGTCCTTGATGCACTGTATGATAAGGATCAGCATTACAAACACAGTTAACTTCGCTCATGTTTCCATCTCGTGCTACTTGCTCATCTACGTTGTAATACACATGCTCATCTGCTTTACGTGCTCTATGGGTATCGTGAGGGGGCTGCTGGAGTTGGTATAGCCGGCCCGCTACCCCGTGCCGCCAAGAAATATCGCCAACTACTTCGTATGTTGCCTCGAATTAGATGCTCACTTCCATTTGGTGAGAACAGTTATAAATATTGGATCTCCGCCCGTAATAAAGGAGACCTGCAATCTCCCTGCTTGCTTGTTGGAGTGCGCCCTCCAGTAAGTTACGAGCCTACGATAGCAATGGGCTGTTTCGTATGACCAGCTCGTCTGGCGAAGCGAGTCCTGGTCTCTGGCAACGCGCTGTCGACGAAGTGGAACGGTTTTATGCTACACTCATCAAAGCTATATGAAGGCAGCGGCCGAAATTTCTTTGCTATGACCGGGCACATATCGCTCGAGGTTGGGCAGGGCGGATCTCATTTTCGCGAGGATGTCGAGCGCCGGATTGAGGATGCGGTGGGAAAGGGGTGGGTCGCCCCGAGGTACGACCACCCGACGATAGCGCCGCTGGTCGTGCAAGCTCCTGGGACGGGAAAGTTCGGCAAGACCACGGCACAAGCAGGACCGACCCGCAAAGGGGCCGGTGGCTCGAGAACACAGTCAAGGTGGTGTCGACGGTTAGACGGTCATGGAATGGGCAAACCCTGACACCCCCAGTCCCAGACCTACCGACACTCCTTATTATAAGACTGCCTCTGTCCAGCACTGGTAGTCCAGCTGTCCGACGAGATCTGGTGCTACGCTCGCCTCACGATATCATTGATGGCATGGGGGCGCTGTACTTGTTTGGCAACCTCCTCGACCATGTCTCCAGGGCATTTGCTGAGGGCGACTCTCATCAACTGCTGGGCCTGGATGGCTCCGAGGCTTCAAATCCCAGTCTGCCCCTTCCAGATAGCCGCGAACGTGCCGCCGACGCTTACCGAAGCGCAACAGAAAAGGCTCTCCGACAATGCGGTGCAGAAAGCTGGTGCTGTTGAGGGAGACGAATCACTAACCGTCCTCAGAATCCCCTTTAAGCCTGGCGCAACCCTCCCCGGCAAGCATCAGCGCATAGCGCTTACCATTTCGAAGGAGCAGACATCCCGGCTGTTGGCGGTCTGCAAGGCGGCTGCGGCCACTGTGACATATGTATTCTACGCGGCAACCGCTATCGCCTTCCGGGACATCTACGAGCGGCCGCCTACGACTTCGCGTGTCCGGTAGGTCAATTACATACTCAGGGACGAGCGGGCCAGTTGCATCGAGCCATACAACACTTCGAAGCATGCCGCCGCCGCATATCACTCCGCTTCTGGCAAGAGTCTGACGGTGGATATGGCCTGGCCGGGAGCCGGCGACTCAGATGCTTCCCAGGAATCCGGCGGAAAAAGGGAGTTCCTAGACGCCATGCAGATAATGGAGGGCATATATGAGGAAGTGCGCAACGATAGCGAGCATTACGCACTAGTCCCCTCAAAATTTGCGGCCGGCACGCCTGCATTGCCGTCACCGTCTACAGAACCCTCTCCCGTACCTCCGCCGAAGACAAAGGCACTAGTCTCGATTTCAAGCATTGGCCTCATCGATCGCATTATGAAGCCCATGCATGGGGACATCGAGGCCTACAATCCCTGGCTGACGGGTGACGAGCTCGACAACGGACTCGGTTTACTCTTAGGGACTAAAAAGGGGGGGGGGGTTTATGCCTTAGTGCTGCTTATAACTATGCCTCGCATGATGAGGAAGAGGTTTTCGGATTTTTGAAACGTTGCGAGGATGTCGTACTTCGTGGGCTAACTATTACGTATTCACAAAGCACAATACCCGTCTAACAAGCGTCAGAAGTGGTTTTTTGTGCAACGGGATACGAATAACCACATAAACACGCATATAAAGTGAGCTATACCTTGAACGCTCGGACAAGACTATATCTGAGCGGCCACTCGAGCCTGCTTTTCCGTATGGCCAGAACAAGACTGCAAGGCAGAAGACTCAACGTCAATTGAGTTGGAAAGGGGAGCGGGGCCAAGGGCAATGAGCAAACCTGGAAAGAGGTTCTGTATTAATAGCGCCCAGACAATATGAAACGAAGACACGACAAGCGGATACCGTGAAAATGTTTGCATTGAGCAAAGGATGCGAACTAGATGGACGATGGCCGGAGAAGAAACTGGCTCCAGGGAGGCCGAAGGGGCCAAAATCTCACAGCTATATTTAAGACAAGGAGCTTGCGTGCACACTGGATGAAAACAAATCGGGAGTCCTCTTTTAGATAGCAATAATGGATCCGCTAACCATATATAAGGCGGTAAGTCCACGTCGCGCTGTCCTCGTAATTACCAGAATAAGTATGATCCCAAACGATCAGCCAATATTAAACTCCCCAGACGCGTCCATGACAGCCCTCATCTTCATCCTCATCCTCCTGGCCGCATCCTCATCGGCAGCACCCTTAGGCACGTCATCGTCACTATCCGCACCGCCCTTGGTCCCAGTAGCAGTAGCGCCGTTCTCGCCCTTCTTTTCGCCGCCTGTGGCCTTGGTCTTAGCCGCCGCCGTCCTCCTTGACGGACCCCTGCCGATGCCGCCGGGCGCTTCGCGCAGACCGAAACTCTTGGCCGTGTGGCCGAGGTGCAACTGCGTGATGTCGAAGTAGACGCGTTCCTCGCGGACGTGGGTGGCGTACGCGCGGATGTGTGAGCGGAAGGCCTTGCGGGCGGCGTCGAGCAGTTTCGCGTCGCCGTCCTGCTTCTCTGATGCCAGGAGCCGCTGCTCGAGGTGCAGCTGCAAGGCCTCGGCGCGGGAGTTGGGTGACTGCTTCTCCGTGGTAAGAGTGGGCGCCTCGGAAGAGGACGGATCCGGTTTTGGAAGGGTGATCGGCGTTACGAAACCCTTCTGGATGGTTGGGTCATACGGCTGGGTAGCTGCCGGCGTGCTGGTTTGGAGGAAGTCGATGTAGCCTTCCTCGCAGCCGGGCTGTAGGAACAGGGTTGCCTTGCCGGATCGCCCCGCTCGGGCGGTTCGTCCTACCCGGTGCACGTGGTCGGCAACGCTGAACGCCGGGTCATACTCAACGACGAGGTCGACAGCCGGAACGTCGAGACCGCGAGAGGCTATGTCGGTGGTGATAAGGACAGATGGGTCTTTGGAGCTATGGAAAGAGGCGAGCGTGGCAGTGCGGACGGGTTGCTGGAGAGAGCCGTGGAGTTTGAGCAGACGTATGGTCGGGTTCGCGGGTGATGTGATGTAGGCGGCACTGGAGACGGTATTCGCAGTCAGGGACTTATCGTCTGAAGGAGCTCGAGGAGTGTCCCGGAGTAGCTCAAAATGAAAATCGACCGAGTCCGCACAAGATATGAAGATTATAGCCTTCATGACCGACCCCTTGCGAGCAAAGGAGGATTTAAGCAGGGCTATCAACGTGACAAGCCGCAGTTTGGCTGGAACGATGAGGAAGGTCTGCTTAAGTTGGGATGGCGCCGAGAAAACAGCGTCATTCGTATCGGTCACACCATCCACGTCGTTTTCCGTCTCGGAAGCTGTGATGTGAATAGCGTCTTGGAGACTGATCTCTCCCAGTTTTTGGACGTTCATCTTCATAGTGGCGGAACAGAGGACGGTAACTCGTCGTTGAGGCAAAGCGTCAAGCCTTACGCCATCCTTGCTCTCGGCCTTCAATGCCTCCTTGCGAATTTTGCCCACGATGCTCCGCAATTCCTCCTCGAAGCCCATTTCCATAAGTCTGTCACCCTCGTCAAGGACTAGCCACCTCACCGTGCCCACGTCAAGGACCTTCGTGTTATCCAGATGATCGGCAAGGCGACCGGGCGTGGCGATCAAGATGTTGACGCCTTTTCTCAGCCGTGCTTTCTCCGACTTCTTACTCTCGCCTCCTATGACAGTCGTGCTGACGATCCAGGGGGCGCAACGCAATAACTTCTCTAAGGCGTTGGCAATCTGCTTGCACAGCTCTCTCGTTGGGGCCAGAACAACAGCGAGCAAGCCGGAATCACGATGAATCTGCGTTCCAGTACTTGCCCCATCTTCGTCTAGACTCAACGCCATGATGCGCTGGACTATCGGCAGCAGATAGGCTAGGGTCTTGCCGGAGCCAGTCTCGGCCTGTAGAAAAGCATCGCTATCCTCCTTGATCAACTGGGGTATCGTGTTCTTCTGGATGGACGTGGGCGCTTTCATCTCCAGCTTGGAGGACAGATGTTGAGCAATGCGGCGCGAGAGACCAAGAGCATGAAAGTTGGCGGCCTCTTCCGACAGCGGCGCATTGGAAGGTTTTGCGGGTTCGAACTCTTCTACGGGATCGTCGAACACAGTCCTCGGAGTGGGATTGGATGTGAACAGCCGCGAGGTTATTCCGCCAGGTTTTGATCCCGTGCCACTGGTCCCTAGACGCAGTTTTCCAGTGTTACCGGCATCGTATCTCGTCGCACGTTGGCCATTCTGATCAGCTGTCTCGGTTCTCTGGCGTTTCGCCGGGCGGTCACCGTCACCGAAGGCGTCCGTCTCTCGTCGATGGTCTGATAGCGGGGTGTTGTTGCTCCCGCTGGACGGGCCTTGGAGTCCCTTCTTTGCGGCGCGTTGGGCCCTGACCCGATCCCGCCAGTGACCGCCCGTAAATTTAACCTGCTTCTTTAGAGGGGCATCGCCGATGTCGAAATTGAGGAGCATGCCACTTTCGGCCATGGCTGCGGATTTTCGTGTGTGCTTAATGTAGTTGAAGGAAGAGGGACTGGAAACCGGCAGAATTCCTGGACTTTTTGGCGGTCAATAACCAAGTACAGCCTAAGTAACCCAGTAAAGTAAACGCTAAAGTGATGGATGGCTTGGCACTTAACCCCGCTAAGATAGCCTTGGAACCATGGGAGAGCTCTGGGCGTTCTGGTGCTTGTCCTGCTGAGCTGCCGGAGTGGAGACCAGTCGAGGTCCCAGAGCCGAGCCCTTTACATAACCTCGACGCCCGAGCGTTCAATAAATGTGCCCCTGCATAGTTAAAGGGGACTTCACATACAGGGGGTTTATCTTTTCTTAAGAGAACCCGTCCCTCAACACCAATCCCGTGGCATGCTCATGAATATCGGATATCTAGCATTATATCATTTAAATGTCATCCATCATCTTCTACCCAAAATCGTCTTTCGGCCCGCCGGGATCCCGCTCCTCCTCTTCCGGAGCAGATGACCTTAACGGCGCCGTCTCTAAACCCGTCGCAGTGGCCCCGGACCTACCCAACACACTGGTTCTCTTCGCCCCGGGATCAAACGCCTCGCTTTCCTCATCGACTACCTCGCTGTAGTCTGCGCTTCCGGGTCCGTAGTCCGGTTCGTCCGCCTCCAGGTGCTGGTTCAGCTGCTGTCCGATGCCTAGCATGAACGCGCTGGCTAACTCGAACTTATCGATGCCGTGCTCCGTCGGGAGTTCCGCATACATGTTGCGTGCCTCGTTGAGACATCTCTGGGATTGTATGAACTTGGACTGTGCAACCCAAGCTTCTGCCCCTAATACGCACCATAGTGCTGACTTGCGCCGTCTGCCGCCCCAGAACCGGGTTCCCCTACCCTGTTTAGACGCGTAACAGACAGCCAACCTCTCCTTGATGAGCCCATCGCCAACTGGCCCCAGGATTCTGCTTTCTAATAACCGGATACCCCACTTCGCCGCATCATCGATGCTAGAACCCCCACGCAGCCGTAGAAGCTCAAGGGCTAACACTAGACACCTTGTTGCACCGTAGGGTGCGCTGCACCGCGTTAGATATGAATAAACGGCAGATTCGAGCATTGCGTCTATGGTCTCTGCTCTCGTCTTGGCCGAGATGTTCTGTGGCGTGATAAGCAGGCTAATGGCGGCCATCTCATTCGCGGCAGCATGATATTTCCATGCCTTGTCGTTGTTAAAGTCGCCTCTCAGAAGATCATACGTCGAGTAGGCCAGTTTCCAATCTCGGAGCATGAAAGCGTAGTCGGCGAGCTTCCGCATGATAGCCTCTGGGGTGTCTGCCCGATAGAAGCCCAGTGGCTCGTAATTACTACCAGAGCTTGGGCCGGACAACGATGATCTCGAGCTGCTGCCGAATCCCCATCGTTTCGTGAGGCCAAGAAAACGCCCAGCGACACCTCTCCGCCTCGATGCCACCTGATCATTCCACACCGATACATGCCGCTCCATCGTGGGCACAATTGACTGCATTACCATCTCCCGGATAAAGGTACGTATGGCTGTAGCATCCGATTCGAAGATGTACTTGGAGGGGGCTTCGAAGTCCTCTTCGTCCTCGCTCCTTTTTATATCGGCAACTTCTTCAGAGGCAGCCATCCACTCGCTACGCGGCAACGGTACACTGTCATCATCGGTTGCGACGCTCTGGGTGCCCCTGATACGCAGTAGGTGGCAATGCAATCCAAGATTCCGCTTCATCTGCTCGAAAAGCGACATCGATCTCGTAATGTCATCTTTTTCCTCGTCATGGATTAGTACATAGTACCTCAAATATTCGCCGTCCACCCAGTTCGGTAAGCGCTTGTCCCCAGTACTTGAATCATTATAAAGCCGCCTCAGGGTGTCGATCGGAGCTTGACAGCGAGAACTTATGGCAATGACACATGCAACCGGGTGCGCAAACGTTTCATGTGCTGCCAAAGGTAAACCGGAGAGTATCCTTCGTAGATATAAGGCATAATATGGTGACGGCATTTCAATATCGAGCTTGTGGTTCGCAGGGCTATGGGGGCCCCCAAAGAACGAGTCCTCTGCGTACCTAAGGTGGCGCTCCACGACTGCTTCCACATCGGCAAGGTTGCCACCGCGTTTCGAATCCCATCGTGTCGGACCGCTCTGCCTCTCCGGAACACGGTTGAGCCTCTGTGGATCGGCATTCCTGAGGCCGCCTGTTATGGGCTCGGGATGCTCGATATCCTCACCAAAGCGCACGAAGTGTATTGAGTAATCCTCGTATGTGCGACTCGAGCCGTTACTATCCCGTATGACGACCTTGCCTTGCACTCGCTCGCCAAAGGGTCGAAGCAACTCCCACAGCCCACGCTCAAATCCCTTTTCTCTCATCAGGATGTCGGTATCCTCGGATGTATAGACGGCGACGTGTGGTGCAAAGGCTTTCAATATGAGGTTAAGGGGATCCCCAGGGCTATCTCCAGCGCCTTGGGTGAGAGCCAGAGCGTTATTTGTAGGCGCGCCAAAGACGGATGACATTCGCACTGAGGAGGGTCGGCCGATGGGGGACTGAGGGCGCGAGCCAGGAGGTGATAGAGTCGACGCATAGAGAGAGGCGGAAGAGGGACGGGATCGTCGATATGGCAGGCTAATTTCAGACTGGGATAGAGGCAGCCCTTCGCTGATGGATTGCCGCATTTTCTGTACCTTTATGGAGGAGGCCGCCATGGGGGGTGACGATATTGGCTCGGGAGGCGTTCCATAGTCAAAGGACTGCATATGTCACAATCAAGCCGGGAATATCGGTCGCAAATGCGCACAATCTGCAGGTAAGTAAGGTAATTGCAGCGCCGGCAGGAGGACGGGGTCCTTCCAGTGTTAGCCAAGTAGTGTCCGTCCAATGCCTCCCGAGACCTGCAATCAAGATGATCAGGAGAAAACAAAGGAGAGGCTTTCCTGTTGTGCGTACAAAATAAATTGACGTTCGAAAATTGCCAGGAAACTAAACATGCAATGGCGGACTCCCCTACAAACTGCGTTTGAGTGAGGGCAGCGTATGCGTCTCCAAAGGCTTTAATTGTTTGAGTACAGCATTGATTACATCAAAGGCTTACATAAGTTTCGAAATGAGACATTATACCCGTTAAGGTTCAAGTAGTGCGGCTGCAGATGTATCTAAGGTCCGTCCGCATTTTGCCTGCAATATTATAGTTTTTGAATATTTTAAGTAAAAGAATGAACCGGACCATTAATAAAGAATTACAAGAACAACTGGGACTATGCTCTACTTCAACAAGTTTAATATGAAATACCTTCCTTATTCAGATGCGATTTCTGTTACGAAGGGTTTAATATGTGCCCAAGTATATCCCCCATATTTACAAAGGACTTGTATTCTCTTATAAGAGATGAGCTGCGTAGGGAGGCAGGAATGCTGGTCAGCTACCTAACGTTAGTAAGGTGCAATAGGAGGGTCCTACTTTACATATTTTCGTACGAGATATGGACATGGCTCACTATTTTGTGCGCAGGTTAAGTATTAATAACAAAGATCGCATGGCGCGCAGTTATTATACCGCCTATTTAAGTTCAGAGGCTGCGATTTCCCCGATCTCATGGCCTCGGCCAGGCTAATAATACTTGGTACGGGCTTCTAAGCTCCAGTGAGAAGCCTTACTATGTGAGCGTAAAAAGGCCATAGAAGATCACAAGTGTCACAAGATGTCGTATCCTCATATATGTTATGGTTCCTAGCAGCACTTGTTAGAATGACAGTGACTGTTAGAGGCAGGTAGTGCTGAGTTCGAACCCCGAGGATCCAAGGATGTAGCCATCCGTTGATGCCCCCTCAAACTACCAGGCGAATACAAACGCAGTAATATAGACGTCCTTGGTCTACAAGGAAACGCCCTAGGGCCACCCTGCTAAGTCTTTAGGGCAATGTGAAGCTTGTGGTGTATGCAGATCTGCATGACGGGATCCAACAGACACCTTGGCGTTATTCAAGTTGCGCAACGCTCACGGCGGTCTCGTCGCATGTTGCCTGCGACAGACTAAGCGAGTGTACATGAATGGCATTTCGAACTATTTCCGTCATGTCTATTACCTCGCCCGGAGCCTCAAACCCCATCTCATCTCATACTGGTAGCCACTGCAATGAACAAGCGTATAACTCCACCACATTGAACCCACACTCTATATTGTAAAGTGGGTCCACGAGAGAGTGGAATATTACGTCTCAAACAATCGCAGTGAAACATATAATCCCACACAACTGAGCGACAAAACACACGGTTGATTCCGTCGGGACCCGCGCTCGCTTACTGGACTTCCCTAACCACCTTATCTATGGCCTTGGCGACGTAGTCAACGTTCTTCGTGTTTAGGCCAGCCATGCTGATACGGCCATTCTTGGTCATGTAGATATGCGCGTCTTCTCTAATCTTCAAGACCTGGGCCTCCGTCAAGCCGGTAAAACTGAACATGCCGATCTGATCGGTGATATGGTTCCAGGTACCCGGCGTCCCAAGTTCTTCTAGCTTGGATCGTAATGCCTTACGCATGCTAATGATACGCCCGGACATGGTGCGCAGGTTATCCTCCCACTCGGCGAAGAGGGAGGCGTCATTCATAACGGTGCTGGCGATACGGGCGCCATATAGGGGAGGATTTGAAATCTCGGATCGTTGCAAGATAGCAAGCTGAGAAGCGATGCGGGTGACGGTATTCTCGGCATCGGGGGCCGGGCTGGTAACGACGTGGAAACACCCAGCTCGTTCACCATACAGACCAAAGTTCTTGGCGAAACTCTGAGCCACTACCAGCTCAAAACCCTGTTCGACGAAGTACCTGACGGCCGCATTGTCTTTAGACAGGTCACCGGACGCGAAACCCTGATAAGCTGTGTCGAAGAAAGGGAAGTGGCTCTTCTGACGCATTATCGCGGCGATCTCTATCCACTGGGCGATGGTAGGGTCGACGCCTGTAGGGTTATGTGCACAGGCATGGAGTAGGATGATAGACCGATCGGGAGCTCCGAGCAGAGCAGACTTCATGCCCTCGAAGTCCAGACCTTTCGTCTCCTTGGAAAAGTAGGGGTACTGGGCAATAGGAATGCCCACATTGGTGAAGATCTGGTTGTGATTTGCCCACGTCGGGTTCGAGAGATAAACCTTCTTGGTGCCAGGGTAGAATCTAGAGAGGAACAGGGCACCGAGATGGACAGCACCGGTACCGGAGATAGTTTGTATTGACGTTACTCGCTTCTCCTTGATCGCCGGAGAGTCGGCACCGCCCAAGATCAGTTCGGCGGCCTTGCTGGTGAAGGACGGTATCCCAGCGATGGGAGCATATTCATGGTTGAGGTCAGGATCGTTCCGAAGGACCTCATCTGCCTGTGTGGGATAGAGTGGTGAGTAAGCTAAGCGTGCCGAGAAGCGGCTATACATAACACAACGTAGCGAGCAGTGAAATGAGATGCGAACAGTACCTTTTTGACGACTGGTAACACCCATGGCTTCGCGTTGTCATCACGGTAGGCGCCAATACCCTAATCAGACAGTGTTCGTGTTAGCCAGTGATTTTGTCCTCTTCGTAAAAGGCAAGAACTAGAAGCCATCCCATCTACCCACCAGATCGACTTTGTTGGGATCCTGGTCAGCTCTGTAAGCTCTCATAAGACCAAACAGAGGGTCTTCGGGAGCCTGGGGCACGACATCTGTCGTGAAGTTGGTGGCTGAAGGCGGCGACATTTGTCTGGCTAGGCTTTTGACTCTGGAAACTGACTGGCCGTGATATGAAGGATCAAATGGCATATTTGAGAGGAAACTGAGACGGAAAGTGGGGGTTTGTTGGCTTTTCAATAAAAATCGGTAGCCAAGTACGAGGTATGTTATTGTCCGTTCCGCACAATGCTGTGTCAGGCCATGCAACTTGCGAGCAACGCTGCAGGGGCGCCAAGATCGACGGGTTTCAGCGGGGTCCCCTCAAAACGTTGGTGGGATGGTTTGAATGACGCTAGCGCCTATTGGCAATAGGCTTCAAGGTCAAAATGCGTACGTCTACCTGGGAAACCTTATGTAAGCGTAACAGAAAGTGGGTTCGGCATCACTTTAGGGCATGACGGGATTCACTTCCGGCCTTTGCAGCTGAGGGGCAGACGGGTAGAGCTCCGATAGTGAGCGGGCAGCGGGCAGCGGGCAGCGGGATGGCTTGATTATGGAAAGTCTGGGGGTTGTCTGGGCCAGCGCTGGTCTAGCTTACAGCCTTACCGGATAATGAGGTCAATCGTTCTAGACGGTAACCTGAACTTATACAATGTACCTATGCCTAGGTATGTATGTTAGACGTGGGGAGGAATCACGCAACCGCTAGGTCGAGGCGGCGTCTGCCAGAGATGTCGCTATAAAAGGGATGTGTTAACAATTATCTGGTGGGCTTCGGCAAGCTAAGGTTGGGTTAACAAACAGGTCCTAGTACAATCAACGTGGCTCGAGTCATATACGAAATGAGAAGACGTAGTGTGAGTTTTGAGCATTGAATACAGGAGGTAGCTTGGGGGTAAAAGTCTTCAGGATCTAGGTTCAAGGATTCAACCCCCTTTATGAGAACCCCATCCGGGGGAATCTGGATCGTCAACTGCTAATTATGGAAACTTTGTTCGGCTCCCCAGCTTTCCTCGACCGAGGCAATTCGGGATACGTTCTCCAGCATAACTCCACTACCACGTGCAGCAATCCTGCGACGCTACACCTGCCTACCTTGAGATACGAAACACATCAATGATAGTCTACGTCATGGAGTTCGCACCCAGTAACATGACTATTCATGTCCCTCATTCTTCTGGTGTGTGTATGTGTTGGACAATTTCAGCCTTCTCATTGCAACTTCGTAGCTCTCGTCAAAAAGGCCGATTTTCGACCCAGATCTGAAGCCCAATGACGCCCCAAATCCGCAACTTGCTTCTCTATACCATTCGCACTATCTAACATTTCTCACCTAAGCGGCGGAAGCGATGTCATGTCGTTCGTTCCCCTTCCGAATATTTCTCTTCTTGGGTAGAGTAGATGCCACAAGTCGACTCTCGTGGTATAGTTAGGCTTTCCAGCTTGTTTTTTCCCCCTTCCTCCTTTCTTTTCCTCTTCCCCCCTTACTCATTGAATTTAAGCTGGACTTTGAAGGTAAGCCTCAAAAAGCTCAGTAGGTACCTTTCATATGCAAAGCCGCCAATCATGCTTCCTAGTCCCAGGTCCAACTTGACTACCTACGAGCAACAAGAGACAGTTGATGTGTAGAATGGAAAACAACATTCATATTATGAGATCCCACACTATTAAGAATGCACACAACCCGCACGTGGCAAAGAATGTATACTTGGCCGGACTTGGCTTCTGTGTCGCCTTCTTCAGCTGTTTGTTCCCTCCGCCTACATTCTCAGTTGTATGCATAGAGTCGGCTACTAGTGAGTCGATGTGTGCAGATTGAATTGCAAGATTGTCGACAAGCTGTGTTTGCAGCTCCGAAATCTCAATAAGCGACTTCTGTGCCGTCCTGAGTGTGGTCAGTGGAGGAACTCTGAGTCCGATCATTCTCTGCACACACCTGACCTGGTCCAACGTGCTCTCGTAATGTTTGAGCATCTCCTTGTTATCTTGTTCAAACATCTGAACCTGCTCTTGCGTCAAACCCTCGGCTGGATTATAAGACGGTGTCGCTTCCTGAGACGCTGCTTGGCTCGATACCGTTGCTTTGTAGTCTGCCGAGCTGTTGCTCTCGTATGTACTCTGTAGTGAAGCTATATCGGGCCCTTGTGCCTTGGCAAGCACGCTCCTGCTCTTTTCCATCTCTCTTGTTATCCGGATTTCCATCATGTTCTGTTGCGCCTCAACACACTCTTGTAGCCGCTGTCGTAGAAACCACAATATGCTCTCCCTATGCGTGCTGATAGTCGTCTCGCCCTCCTCTGCCGCGACATGTTCAGCAGATTTGCTCGATGGGCCGCCGCCGGCCGCCCATGCTCTCGCGAGATTCAGGCCACGTCCATATTTCTTGTTGATCAAGGTGAGCGCTGTCTCGTGTCTGACCTGCTCCGCATCCGCCATGTTTCGTATGCTCCCATTTAGTGTCCTCAGCATCTGCTTCATCTGCGCATCGATCTCCTCGCGCTCGCGGTCTGACAACGGCCGTGACTGTTGGCCATTATGTGTGGAGCGGATCAGGTGCCGCCGAGGTTGTGCTGTGGAAAGATATGACTGTCGAATGTTTCTAAGGTCGGCATGCAGAGATGCAATATTCGTTCTCTAGCATATCCAAGTCAATAATTCAGTCGCACAAAAGGGAGAATTCGCTCGAACTAACTATCTTGGAAGCTTCTTGTAGAAAATCATCCAGGTTGTCTACGCTGAAGCTCCTATTGCTCAGGGGAGGAGCTTCATGGCTTTTGAGAATCCCATTGAAAATTGGCGTAATATCCGTCATTATTCAACCTTTCAGTAAGTCGCTATTGCATGATAAGCGCTTCGCTGCCTTGCGGAACGGAGGTATCAGTGAGTTTCTCGAAACCAAGTTCGTGGAGCTGCAACTTGTCAATTCCTCATTTGGGACTTCGGTTTGGCGGCCGATTGCGAGACCCTTCGCACTTCGTTAGGTCATGCTTGAATCCAATCGGCAAGTAGAGGTGCCCACGCATTGTGCAGCCACAAGACTGTGTGGCTAAAGCGTGTTGTGGCTTGTTTAGGCGAATGAATAAGGGGGTAGCGTCCACTTTAAATTCAACCATCGGTTGTTTTTGATATGTGGGGCCCTATGATCTGAGGGAAAGCAGGTGGTTGACACAAACATTCGCGTGGTGATCCAAATGAGCTAAGATTTCACAGGGGATTCTGATACCAAAACAGAATACATAAAACATTGGAAAAATGGTATCCGCATAAAAGGAATAATTGAAAACAGCCTGGAAGTTCCCGTATGCGCCTATCTGTTGAAACCAAAGAGTTGTTGGACGGTTATTTGAAAGTGTGCGAATCTTTGTGTCAACCACCTGAGCAACTCAACTTCCCACCGGAACTGCGCCGATACTATTTAGCTAGGCGGGCAGTTGGCTCTCTCTGTCAAATGCGGCGGTGGGTCTGTATAAGATGATCTATCTTCGTCACTACTGTACCCTACAATATAGCAAGGACTGATGGGAACCCTCAAAGCTGCGCCCGACTCTAATGCCGATGCTGTTCTCCTGAGTGGAGTCTGCGAGGCGACCGTGACGGAAATAGCATGTCCAAAGTACCGGTGTAGAGTATTTTAACAGAGACCTGTTTATTCCCGCCGTCGCGCATGACGAGATCCTCTTGAACCGAGGCGAGAAGGTCCGATCTCGGGTCCATAGATACAGACCTTAAAATAACCTGAAACCATGCCAACCTTCAAGACAGTTCGCACTACTTCTATCCAATTGCTACTCTTCAGCTCATCCGAGTGGCAATGAATGAGGGTGAAAAACAGCTTGAGCATACTGAAGATGGGCAACAGACTCCATCACCGCGATCCGAAGGATGCCTGTCTCCTCCAACCCAAGACCTAACGTTACCGGGTGCCGATTCCGTGGATACCGATCGTGATTCGGAAGACGGAGATCAAAACGGCCGTGTCGAGCCTCCGGACCCGGAGATATTATCCCGGGTCTCGAGCGGCCCTCCATACAGTGTGTTTTCGCCATCAATGAAGTGGTGGATTGTGGTTATGAACTGTTTCTCTGCGTTCATGTCCCCAACGACGTCCCAAATTTACTTCCCAGCCATTCCCGCATTGGCTGGAGACCTGGGAGTCCCGATTTCCAAGATCAACTTGACTCTAACAACCTATATGATATTACAGGGTCTGGCTCCTACCGTCTTCGGCGATTTCGGTGATGTTGCCGGCAGACGTCCTGCTTTCATACTTTCTTTCACCATCTACCTAGGTGCCAATATTGGCCTTGCCCTTCAACGGGAATACGCTGCCTTGCTCATCCTCCGGATGCTTCAGAGCGGAGGCAGCAGCGGCACTCTCGCCTTGTCATATGCCGTTGTGGCAGATATCGCCCCTAGTTCCGAGAGAGGGAAGTACATGGGCATCGTCGGAGCCGGCCAGACCATGGGCCCTGCACTAGGGCCATTAATAGGAGGTATACTTTCGCAGTATCTTGGCTGGCCGTCGATCTTCTGGTTTCTGACCATTATAACCGTTGTTTGGATGATTCCGTACGTCCTGGCTGTGCCCGAAACGGGGAGGAAGGTGGTCGGCAATGGCTCAGTTCCACCCCGGGGCTGGAACATGACCCTCCTTGACTACTTCAGGTTCCGTCGTCGGGTCCGAGATCGATCGGCAGCTCCAAAACGGCAGAAGATTCCCATTCCGAACCCTTTCAACACCCTTGCCATCGTTCTCCAGAGAGACATGGCTATGATCTTGTTTTACAACGCCATTCTCTATATCGGCTTCATGACGGCAACGGCCACCCTTTCCTCTCAATTTGAGGAAATCTATGGTTTTAACCAACTACAGCTTGGGCTCTGCTATCTCCCACTGGGTGTAGGAACTACCATCGCCTCCGTCGGAGAAGGATTTATTCTTGACTGGAACTATCGCCGCGTGGCGAAGGGACTTGGTGTTAAGGTAAACCGCAAACAAGGGGACGACCTAAAGGGCTTCCCCATCGAGAAAGTCCGTCTTCAAGTGATTTATCTTCAACTAGTAGTTGGAACGGGTGTATACATCGGCTGGGGTTGGGCTTTGGAGATGAACGCACATGTCGCCACACCCCTGGTGCTATCCTTTTTCATTGGTTTATGTATTACCGGAGCCTTTCAGGTAATAAATATTCTGCTCGTCGATCTTAACCCCGAATCGCCTGCCACAGCCACTGCTGCGAATAACCTGGTCCGATGCGCATTCGGAGCAGTTGCAACTGCCGTCATCGAGGATATGATTAAGGGAATGGGTCGTGGCTGGGCCTTCACATTCATCGCTCTACTCATCGCAGCTTTCTCGCCCTTGCTCTGGGTCGTACAAAAGTATGGTCCAGGATACAGGGAAGAACGAAGACAGAAGATGATATTAGCAGCAGAGAAGAAAGACGCCGAGATGAAAGGAAAGGGGAAAAGACCTACAGAGGGCGGTGTTGTTAACGACACGCAATCTTAACATAGATCTCGGACTTGTAAGGCCATAACCGCAGAGGATACAAGATACAAAGGCAAACTTCGTACAGGAAATAGGAGAGTGGTTTCGATAGACTTGCTTTAACGTTAGATTACTACCTCAGCGTTGCCTGGGGCGGTGGGCGGCCGCTTTTTCCTTAACACTACCCAGCGACAGTATTATCTCTTAGCACCAATTATCCCAATAATTAGTTGATGGAGTTAGTGTGGGCGCCTGGGGGAACATTAGAAACCTCTTGCATTGTTATGACGCAAGAGACCAACCCTTACGAGTTATTCTTTTGCTATGAAGACGTTGTAGTCGAGGTTATCTCCATTCAGGTAGCACCGGACATTCTTACGTATATTGCATTTATACCGGATAAATGCATACATATCCTGCCCCACTATACCCAACAACACCTCATCAAGTTAGGTACTATCCTTTGTCCATAGTTGTCTGACATACGTAGTAGTTTCCTCACTAGGCACCCTAGATCAATAGGCAATTCGTGTGGACTTAGCGGGCTGTCAGCAGATAATCTCCTACTACCTCAACGCAAACGAGATGACACGTAAACTGCCTTGGAAGCGGTCCGGACAGGAGTCACTAGGCGCACTAAGATCCTCTCGACCAAGTTTAACCCCTATTGCGAGTCGTCAGCTTCGTGTCAAAAGCGAGACTCACGATGCAGATGTTTCCACTACGCCCGCCAGGAAAAAGACAAAGCGACCTACCCCGTTGTCAAGTGAGGATATGTTCTGCTAGCATACGGCTGGCCGCTAACTAACGTCATTCGAAAAGAGAGATCTACATCCACATCACCACCGCCAGAAGCACTCGAAGAGACGTAAGCTGTGCTGCACGAAGTTGTGATAGAAAGCTACTGATTTGCTCTAGGTTCATGATAGAAGGACTTGAGGCCGATGACCGCTATCGCATGGTTGAGGACGAGCTGTTATTCATAGCTCAACGGTTCACGGCGCACCTGCATGCTGCCGAGTACCAACGACTGAAGGAAACCTCAAAATCTCAAAATGCCAAGACCATTAAGGATATCTCACGACCGGTCGTCGGTCCGATGACCGAGTTAGCAAAGAGGAAGCAAGAGCGCAAGGCTCGCGCCGAGAAACAGAGACTCGCAAGGAAGAAGGCACTGGCTGAACAGGACGCTACGGAGAGTGAATCCGATGATCATTACCGAGGCACCTCACTGTTTGGCTTAATGGAGAGTCCTGCAAAGAAGGCGAGGCGTCTAGACTCGCTTGTAGCCCCGTCCATGGCAACTCGTGCTGCGGCTGGCTTCGAAGAGGCTAAACACCGCAAAACTACTTTCATCGACGCAAATCCTCGACCAACGCTCCATAGACTCACAGAAAGCCGACAGAGTAAAAATGCGACTCTAACTCAGGCCGGTGATGAGACTAGTGATGATGATCTTGACGCTCCAGAGCCTAGTGTCATACCAAAACCAGGCCAAAGGCCACCACAGCTCGGAGGACGGCTATCTCAAACGAAAGCAGAAAACCCGGCTACAAAGATCCAAAGGCCCATCAGTCCCAGCCGAGGAGCTACGAATCAAATTGCCACAGGCTCAAGTAAGACAGAGCCTAATGGTTCATCAGACGATTCGAGTATTGATTTCTTCAGTCGACTCAAGATCCGGAGGGCGAGTCACAAAAACAATCAAAAGAGGAGGAAACAGAGCACGAACGATGTCAGGCCGGTATCACCCAATCGAGATGTCATCCCTGGATTCTTATGAATACGTAAGTATGGGAGGGGAAACCACGTCTCCAACTTTTGTCTTCATTACCGAGTATACACCCAAACAGCCTCTGTTTCAGGACCATTACGTTCTTCGTTTTCATCAAAGAGGACCCAAGAAAGGTATCGCCAGTCTAGAGGTGGGGTTGACAGGAGCTTGCTTGCTTAGAGCATCACGATGTCCCGCTCTAAGTTTTGGCCTAAGGCCAGCTTTAACCAGTTGACGCCTCCTTCACCTTCTCGCCTCACGGCGTAGAATTCGCGCAGCATCGAGTCTTACCGAGCACTCAATCTTCTCACCAGAACAGCACTATGAGTGGTGATCCAGTCTGCTTCGCGATATCTTGGTAAGATTGGTAAACACGGAGCCCCCCATTGCCAGCTTAAGGACCTTTAATTGCTCTAGAAATAATGTTAGCAGGATCTCTGACCGAATATTTCCACCAACCTTTGGGCACCATAAGGGGTTTTGGTGCATGCACTTATGCTCCTTGGCAATTGGGCAAAGCCCACGGGTGAGAAAGATCGTGTGGGATTTTACAGCGCGGCAAAGTCGCACGTAAGTGGTAATTACGCATCATTGAGAATAGATTTCTTTCTCGCAACTATGTCCTACCAACTGATGGATTTTGGAGCTCGCCATGAAGTGGCCTGTCCCGGTGACGCATTACTCATGCTAGGAGTTGCTATATATCTCAGCTAGACGCCGTGCTGTAGCAACGCCGATAGCACACCATCATGTGGACGCCGGGTCGAGATTCGGTCATTATGAAGCCCTCAAGAAGCTTCCATGGGATGATGTGCTAATGCTGTATGAGGGGACCGCGAATGCTGCTTCGGAGAAATGATGCAACACAATATGCTCCAGTTGGGCTGGGACTCTTGCGACAGCAGGCATTACTCGCACATCATCCATGGAGGACATGAACTTGACCTCGGATTTCAAGTACAAATAACTATAGGCACCGTTCCCGCATCCTCCCATTTGAGCGCGGACATATATCGACCATCGCGAACCGATAAACTTTTGGAAATCGGGACCATGGCTCCCTCTGCTACTGCAACCACCACGGAGACCGTGGCCAGGTCAAAGACCCCGGAAGTCACTCATCTCGGAGCCTGCAAGGTCCTGACTCCATCTCGTTATTCGAATGGAACCGAAGAAGCAAAGACAGGACTCAAAGCAGCTAAGGTTTGAACTATGTGCTACGATCTTACTGTTCATTGCTGATAATAAATGGAGTATCCGCAGTACCTATCGACGTGGAACGGTGGCCTGAAGTATCCCTGGAACCTTTCCAGCACTATGGGCACGAAAAGGATGCAGATACGTCGTTCAAAGATCTACTTCTAGAAGGCGTCGAGGTCACTCACTTAACCCCGACTATGGGGACAGACGTTCGAGGGGTCCAGTTGAGCTCCCTCAGCAATACTGGTAAGGACCGACTCACTCGGTTCGTTGCTGAAAGGAAGGCTGTCCCTTTCCGCAGCCAGGATTGCGCGGATCTGCCTATCCAGGAGGCTCTTGACTACGCCAGATATTCTGGCCGCCATCACATTCATCCCATGTCTGGGTCACCGGAAGGCTACCCGGAAGTGTGCCTCGCCCACCACCGAGAAGGGGACAGGTCTCACGAGACTTTCTTCGACACCAGGACAAGCTCTGTTGCCTGGCAATCCGATGTGTCGTATGAGGAGCAGCCGCCGGGGTCTACTTTCCTCCACGTCCTGGACAAGCCGGAGACCGGCGGTAATACCTTATTTGGGGACGCTGCGGATGCTTACAATCGGCTGAGTCCGCTGTACCAAGAACGCCTGCACGGGCTCAAGGCAAGTCGCTCAGGAATCGAATAGGCGAACGCGTCGGTGGCGATGGGTGGCATTAAGAAGCAAGAACCCGTCATCAGCGAACACCCCATCGTTCGCGCTCACCCTGCTACTCGTCAGAAAGCACTATATGTCAACGATCAATATAAGCTACCCAATCTTCCTATGGTGCCCAGACAGCAAACGCACTCATTCTGCGGATATCATCTTAGAATCCTAGATCGCACAATATACAGGAGGAATTCTAGGACGACATGCATTATTATGAACTTGGGGGTTTGCCAGCTCTAGACTTCCAGCCCTTCATAACTGCATAGACTAATCAAACGTCGTAGTTAAACGAAGATCGTTGGTCTCAAAGTGGAAGAATCGGACATCATCCTCGATTTTCTTGGGGAACATTTGGCGTACGGTGCAGACTTCCACGTCCGCTTGACATGGGAAGAGCGAACCGTGGTCGTTTGGTACACCCTCGTCACTCCGAGCGCTAGCACGCCAAAATAATGGTTGAAGGAGAAAGCCCCTTTGGTAGGCTGCTACCTTGCGTACCATAGCTCCTAAATCTCCTACTGGTTTTCCATACTGGAGTTCCATCTGTTGCAACTGCGGAGACGGGTGTCTCATTGACAGTACTCAGTGTGCTGGTAACCATGTTTTGTTAAGTCACGGGGCTATCCACAGCGAGTTTGCGTTTCACAATGATGCTCTACCTGGACCCCCATAAATTTTCATTACCATGCTTGACTGGCTGTCGTCGTTCCGTTAAAGTTGGTAATGCCGTGCGTGTACCAAGCCAGCAGCAGAGGAAACCCCAAAGGGTTGCAGTACTATGTAGTTATCAGATAGATTACCCTCAAGCGGCGTCTCAAAATCTTATCGGTTATCGGTTATCGTTATTTGGCGGATATGTCTCTTATCCCCTGCTTATCGGAGCTTGCTTATCAATCGAGGGGCAACTTTTTGAGGCGCGAAATTTGGATTCTCACCCCGCTAGCATAAAGCAGGATGGTCCCCTAAAACAGCAACAACTCAGTTGGACTACAGACAGCTGATTCGCAGCCGTCTATCCTTCGAATACGCTCATTCTCATACACCAGAACCTCACAATCAAATATCCGCCTACTATTGATTTCGTCAAGTCTCATAATTAGACAGACAACTTGGAAGTCGCAAAGATGTCCTCGATGGATCTGGACGCTCCCATTTCCATAGCACCATCGGTGCAGATGCCTATGACCGCTGCGACGTGAGTATCGCCTCCCTCCCCTTAACTCCAAATTTCCCCTGCGCGACATGTTGCTCATATTCGGCACATATAGCATCTTTTGTTGCGACTGTGGCGCTCCTATCGACGGTACACAATCCACGAATGCGCGCTGTTTCGACTGCTTGAAACTACACCACGATATTAGCGAAGGCGTTCAACGAGAAGCTACCCTTCACTACTGTAAGCAAGAGAAGCGCCAAAATACCAGGTACGCCACCTCTGTAGAGAATCAAATCTGACTGTAAACGTCACAGGCCGAGACTGCGACCGATGGCTGCTACCACCCTCGAGCTGGGTTGCCGCTGCACCTGAATCGCGCGAGCTACTCGCCCTTTGCCTGAAGAAGCTGAGAGGCCTACACAAAGTCCGCATTGTCGACGCGAGCTTCATCTGGACCGAACCCCATTCGAGACGAGTCAGAGTGAAACTCACAATCCAGGATTCCGTGTCCGACGGGGTCTTGCTCCAACAGAGCTTCGAAGTCGTATACGTGGTGGCGTGGCAACAGTGCCCTGAATGTGAGCCTGCCCTTACACACTGGAGATCTTATGATCCTCAAGTTAACCATATTGAATAGGTGCAAAGTCATACACAGCCAATGTGTGGAGGGCAAGCGTACAAGGTCTGACCTACAGCTGAAAACTGCGAATTCCGAGAGACGCAAGGAGCTAATGATATCCACGACAGTGAGACAAAAGGTTTTACATAAGAGAACGTTTTTATACTTGGTAAGCAATCTCTATCAGTGTGGGCGTACATGAAGCATTAGCACCGCTAGTGCACCTAGATCCCATATATATCAAACCTCCTATGGCACATTTGCTGGGTGATTACTGATTCGGAACGGTAGGAGCAACTCATCCTCAAGCATGGTGCACACAGAGAGACCATCAACATCAAAGAAGCAAAGGACGGCATCGATTTCTTGGTATGTATTGTGGAATTCCTTTCGAGGACCCGGTCCTGTTTCGTTTGAAGTATTGCGGGCTAATGACTTCCGCAGTATGTCTCTTTACCCTTTCCACCTTGGCATTGTTTTCTTGTGGCTCTCCAAAGAGGAGGGTCCGGAAAACGTGTCTCGGGCTTTCGGCAGAGTATTAACGTATAGCAGCTTCTCCGCCAGGAACCAAGCTGAAAAATTCGTCGACTTCCTTAAGTCTGTCGTACCGGTTAATGTGAGTGGTCTGGTCTTCAGTTCCTCACCCTTTTTGCATATTTCATGGGCTAGTTCCTATCTGGGCTCCAGGGAATTGAATCTATGATATATGCAACTTACAGGGTTGTTTCTTGGCCTGTATCGGAAACCGTACTGACCTCAAGCACTACAGGTCAAGAAATCGCAAGAGCTTATCAGTCAAGACGTTCACACGTCGAAAAAGAGCTACAAGTTCACGTTTTCTGTTGAATTGGTATGTGCGAAACTCCTTGCCCACCATTAACTAATATGTCGACTATTTTCGACTATGGCTAACCTCCTGGTAGTATGTTGAATATCCTCCAATTGCCAAGCAAAATGATGCTTTGCATTCCGAAGAAAAAAAAAAACCCCTCTTCGAGGGAAGGCTGTTGTTTTTGCAGCAGAGGCTAACCTGTAGTAGGATCCCAATTTGCAAGGACGATCTCGTCTGTCTCCCGATTCCGCTGGCTAAGCAAATCGGCAATATTTCTCCACTAGTTCTATGTTACCGGTAGGTACTCGTGGCCCTTTACATCTTGCCATGAATCCCCCACCGAGCACGAAGTATTTTGCATCAATGAGTTTGATTATTGACTACAAGGTGTGATATGTAGGATAGGTACTTCTGTCAACCTTTTGGATCCCAACACTCTTCAGACGGGAGATATCAGCTCACCGATATATTGGCGCGCGCCTTTCACTGCCCTCGCGGAAGCCCCTGACCTCGTGGAATTTATTGTTCTGGACTGCGAACCTCTCGGTCCTACGAGGGGTAAGTGGGTGCTAGCTGAAGTGCAGCTAGCGCGAGCCACGGACCTGGGCGTCAACGACAAAGCGTACTTTGCTCGGACGCATCTCGGCGGAATGCTACATGCAGGCGACTCGGTGATGGGTTATATGCTGACGGGAACGAACTACAACAATCCCCAGTTAGAGGCAGTCGAGGCATCGTCTACGTACGGCTCAACGATCCCGGACGTCATCGTGGTCAAGAAGCACTTCCCGAACCGCCGCCGCAACCGCCGCCGTAACTGGCGCGTCAAGCGTATGGCTAAGGACGAGGGCGAGCTGCTACCCAAGAAGGCCGACCAGGACCGTATGGAGCGTGAGTTCGAGCAGTTCTTGCGCGACATCGAGGAGGACGATGAGTTCCGCCAGGGCGTCCAGCTCTACAAGAAACCTAAGAAGAAGCCTCAAGCAGACGAGATGTCCATCGCCACGACGGAAGCTGACGAGGACGATGATGCGCCCAAGGTCGACATGGACGAGTTGCTAGAGGATTTCGATGAACTTGCAATAGGAGATGAACAGCAGTAGGTTCCAGTGGGTTTCGAGGCTTGGACGGACAAGGGGTTTAAAAGGAATAGCCGTCCTGAGAAGTCAACAGAGTTATGTCTGGGAAAAGGCGTTTCCCATACAAAGTTTGAGACAGACCGGATTACCTGTGATGGACACGTTAGGAAGCTTATTGATGTGCTTTATTTGTCGTGATCAATTTGGTTTAGGGCATCCTGTGAGATGTAGACTTGCTCGTTGCTTATTTACGGACTGGCGTTCTCGACCGTTCCACATCAACTTTTGCTCTGTGGCATCGTCTCAACTCTCTATCGCCGGGTACTCAATCTCCTCCCAATCCGGCTTCTCGGGTAAGCACTCACAATGGGATCAGTCATCGACATCGACCTCTCTTCCCTAGCAGTCTACCAGCCACCCGTGAAACGGTACAATCATCCATGTCAACGGGTACCGCGCAGAGCTAATCCCCCAAGGAGCAGTTGCGACCATATAACTCTACACATCACCATAGGTCCCGCCTCCACCAAAGGACACCGCTCGCTGAAGCCGAGAACGTGCGTGTACTAGTGGCCGTAGTCGAGGCCGTAGAGGTAGCCCTGTCCAAGGGCGGAGGGCGCACTACGTCACCATTCGTATCCAAACACGCCAGTGTCCCGTCCTCGTTGATGCCTACCTGCTCCGAAACCTCCGAGACCTTCCGCATTTTGTAGGTCTAGGGGGCTCGGGCCGTGACTCCGGACGACTACTAGTGCTATCACAACTGCTACCATCGGCACCGATGCCAGCAGCATTGCCTTCACCGCCACTGGGTTCGACGCAGGCGTGATTCTCACTAGCGGCGGCCGTAAGGGCCGTCCGGAGACTCGCGCTCTTCGAGGCGCCGCCCCGCATCCGTTGCGGCGAAGAGAGTCTTCGACCTCTTCTCCGCTTTGTTTTTGTTGTTGTTATTGTCGTTACGGCTGAGGGGAGGGAGAGGAGACTGCGCCGCTGCCGTCGCAGCAGGAGTTGCGGTAGAAGAGCCACCACCGCCTCCCGGAGATTGCGAGCGCACATACCGGTCGAGGTCGGCGCGGATCACCGCGAGCCGCCGCGTCTCCCGCCGCAGTTGCGCCGCGAGCGCGAAGGCGTGCGCGCCGTGCGGGTCGTAAACGTCGCCGCCGTACGCGTGGTAGCGCCGCGCGTATAGCGCGAGCTGCTTCTTGGACACGAGCACGAAGCCCCCGGCGACGTCAACCTCCCGCCGTAGGCGCGCGAGCGTTCGATTTCCCGTGGCGATTGCCGCCGTCGCTACCGTTGTTTCTTCTGCGCTTCGCCGGGCGGTCGTCGTCTTCGGAAGAGTCGCGCAGTGTGCAGGAGCTCGCGTCGTCCGCGGCCACGTATTCTTCGTCGTGGATCTCCGCCTCGTTTTCGCGCTCGAGGCGCCCCTTGCCAAGGCGGGGCAATGCGCTGTTAGCCTCATCGGGCAGTGCATGCTCGCCGCTGTTTAAGTCTTTCTGCATATCCCCACTATCCACTAAAGCGTTGACGACCGCGGTTATCGCGTAGAGCAGCCGCGGGAGAAGCACCCCGTCACTGAACGGGTCGCGAGGCGTAAGACCCAGCCTGCGGATTGCAACGGCAATAAGCGCGAGATATCGTGGCCACCATAGACCTCCTTTTCCTCCCTTACAAAGAGCTCACTGAGGTCAGCCTGCCGGCCGAGACGCTTGATGAAGCGCACGAACTGTTCGGATTTGAACCCGGTGCCATTGACTACCAGTAAGGCTTCGTTTAGCGCCATAGAAAAACTAGCTTCTCGTCGTCGAATATGGACCTATGCCCGCCTTGCAACCTGACCATGGTAAGGGTTCCTGGAATCACCTTCTCGCCTGGGTCGCCGCCAGCGTTGGCAGTAATAGACGGTAAAGTATTTTGGCTAAATGTTCGGACATAATGGCAACATAAGTGTGGTTGTCAGCGCATACGCATACGGGTATGAGATAAATGCCAAGCAGGCGTAACAGGCATATCGCTGGGGAGAGTGGACCACAAGATAGATCATCACAAGCGAGATCTTAGGCGGTGGTTTTATACCGTAGAAAACTTAACATCCAAAGAACAGAGAAGGTCTTCGAATCAGGATAGAAACGCCCAGGCAACTTTGCCAAAGACGTCTAGAATCCGGGTATCATAATAAACGACACTAAAACAGCTTGCTAAGCACTCTCTTTGCCTCATCAGGTGCTTCCTCGGCTGCCTTTCTTCCCACGGAAGCTTGTTTAAATTGCCGCACGCTCTCGAAGCCTCGGTCGCTCGTTCCATTGGCAAAGGTAGTGGTGCCATTTGGGCTTCCTTCAGCCTTGCTCTTCTTTGCTGCTGCTTTGGACTGTATGCCGTCTAACATCTTCGCTTTTTCTATGTTGCGGACGAACTCCTTGTTTTCTCTGGTAGATTTGCTGATTTCGGCCCTCATTCTGCTTGTTCTTTCAGCGGCTTCCGCGGCTATCTGTTCGGTGAGATGGTTCTTGTACCAGAGTCAGTCTTTATTTAATGTTAAATGATCCGAGGAATGAACGCACCCATTTGAAGCCCTTCAAATACCGAAGGCTCCATATGTCATCCCGATAATACGAGCCCTTGGGCCCGCCGATTGTGCGAGCATTCAGCAGGTCCACAACGTTCTTAGCGTCTTTCTTATCCACAAACTCGATCCAACCGTCGATATACATGCGTTTCTTATTCCCTCCCGCCTTGACTCGTCGAGCATGTTCTTGCGGATCTTCCGGCGACAGGAATATCCGGTTTATGGTCCCGTATGGTGCAAGTAGTTGCCTCAGCTTTGTCGGCTTCATGTAAGGGGGTATACGAGATACGTATACGAGACCGGACTTTCTGGTTGCCTTCTCTGAAGCGACCAGGTTCTTTTTGGTAAGTGGACGGGTGACGTCGGGCAATTCCGTTGCCATGTCGGTCGGTCTCGCATTCTTATCGTCTACTTGGAAGACCTCATCCTTCCGTGATTCTTTTGATTGTTTCAAGGTCTTCGGCCCTTCGTCTCGCTGGAGATCTTCGTTTATATGAGCGACTTTGTCCTTATCCCCATCGGCGCTAACGGAATCCTCTCCGTCGCTGTCGCTGGCAGCCTCATCCTCACTGAATTTCCGTCGCTTCGCACTTCGGCCGCCTTTCCGCAGCTCCTCAGCTTCAGAGTCGTAGCCCTGACTACCATCGTCTTCGCTCTCGTCGGCGTCAAGAAACTTGTTCCTCTTTTCCGGAGCCATTGGTAATAAAGCGCGTTGTTCTATAGGTATAATCACCGCTGCGTGAGAGGTGCTTCGTAGCCGGAGTATTTTTGCGAAGTCGCGAGGGAAAAATAATAATGGAGACTTTGGACACTAGAACGAAGTCGGAGCTCTACAAAGTAATACAGTAGCTAGACCGATAAGATATTAGACTAGTGCACTATCTATCGAACCCGCTATCTATCCCCTTGGGTTGGGCGGTTTTCGACCACGATGATCCCTGTGACCTGTAGTATCATAATTACTAGTTAGGTACCTAGAAGATACCGCTAGTAGGAGGGACATGTCTATCAGCCACATGACGACATACCTCCCTGCATTCATTCCCGTCTTCTCGATTTGCCCAAGCAACCATTTCCTAATAACTGGGTTAACCGCCTCCTAAGAATTATCTATCCGTAGCTGTGTACTTTCGATATGTCTGTCGAGGTCATCACGACCATTTCTCCCACCACCAACGAGCCCATTCTGACTCGCAATGGCGTCTCGGCCACAGAACTGGAAGACCTGCCGCGGCTCGCAGCCGAGGCCTTCAAAACCTGGAGGGGGACCTCGATGACAGATCGCCAGATCATAATCAGGAAGTTTCTCAAGTTGCTTGGTGACAAGAAGGATGAGCTTGCCGAGGAACTTACCGTGCAGATGGGCCGACCCATTGCCTACACTGGCGTAGAAGGTATCCGTCTATTTCATTCAACCTTGCACTTGGGGGGATCCAGCAGTCGAGAGCTTACTCGCTTTAAATAGTTACTACGGCTATCAAGCGTGCTGAATATCTCATCAAGATCAGCGAGGACGCGCTGAAGGACACCGAGGGTGAGCACGAAAAGGGCTTCAAGCGGCTTATTCGAAAGGTCCCCGTCGGCCCCGTCCTCATCATATTTCCCTGGAACGTAAGACGCCGACCCACCACCCGGGCCATTTCCGGGAAGCTGGACTAATTCATCTCCCAGTACCCTTATTTGACCCTCATCAACTCGCTGATACCAGCCCTGCTATCTGGTAATACTGTCATATTGAAGCCCTCTCCTCAGACGCCGACCGTTGTCGAACAAGTTGCCAAACTCTTCGCCGAAGCCGGGTTGCCAGCGGGCGTAGTTCAGTACTTCCATTGCGGCTCGCCATTGATGATCGAGTCCCTTGTCAGGAACCCGGCTGTATCTCATGTGTGTTTCACTGGCTCAGTCGCAGGGGGCCTAGCGGTGCAAAAGACGGCTGCCGACCGGATTGTCGACGTTGGCTTGGAGTTGGGCGGAAAGGACCCAGCATATGTTCGGGGGGATGTTGACATCGAATGGGCGGCAGCTGAAATAGTCGACGGGTCCATCTTTAACTCGGGCCAGAGTTGTTGCGCCATCGAGCGCGTCTACGTGGACGAGCAGATCTACGATGCTTTCATCAAGGCGACCCAGAAGGTCCTGCAAGGTTATAAGGTCGGAGATCCCCTATCCAAGGAGACTCAGATCGGCCCAGTCATTTCGAAGCGATCCAAGGAGACGATCGAGGCTCACATCAAAGACGCGCTCGACAAAGGTGCGAAGGATGCGACTCCGGAAAACCCGACGTTCAGCAACCTGCCTCCAAAGGGCAACTTCGTCAAACCTACGCTCCTGGTCGACGTCAACCATAGCATGACTGTGATGACGGAGGAGACTTTCGGACCCGTCATTGCGGTGATGAGGGTCAAGAGCGACGAGGAGGCAGTCGGCCTGATGAATGACAGCGAATTTGGCCTTACTGCCAGTATATGGACCAAGGATACAGACAAGGGTTACCAGCTCGCCGAGCAGGTGGAAGCAGGAACGGTCTTTGTTAACCGCGCAGACTTTCCTAGTCCGGTAAGTCTTTTGTGTTCTCAGCTTACAGGGGCCTCCGCTAACGTCATCCTTAGGATCTCGCCTGGACCGGCTGGAAGAATTCAGGCAAGGGCGTGACTCTGAGCCGTTTCGGATTCGGGCAATTTGTCAAGTTGAAGAGCCTCCATTTGAAAGATTACCCGAAGTAGCGGGCCCCTGATTGGCTGTCAGTAGCATACGCCTAGAGCAGATATACTAAGCACGTAACCCGTAGCTTAACTTAGCGGTGGGTGTGCGTGGCGCATGGGTGACTGACTATAGAGCGAGCGGCGCTAACCGGTCATAATAAGTACGCATAGAGTAGGAATGCTGACGGCACATGGAGTATCTACCGGAGCAGGGGATCTTACCCTAATCCGGCATAACGTAGGCCCTGTTTCAGACGGCCCCATCCAGCAGGTAATCAATCAGCTATAGTTCTCGTCTCGAGTTGCAGCAGTACTCTTCCCACCATTCCTACCGCATGTAGAGAGGATGAGATCATTCTCCAAGGGCGGCCCTTAGATCCCTTCCTGTCAGAATACTATTGCCACGCATTCCCTAGACCTCCAATATCGGTGAATACCTATTTAAAATCTTTCGACGTGGTACGTAACATGTAAGACTACATAGTTAACTAGTTTACAGTAAGTACTCTGATGATAGCAGCTTGACGTCTTAGGTATCTTTCCGTTTTCAACGAGCAACTTCCTTCACCGACGAACAAAGCCGCATGCCTAGTTGATGCTCGTCTCTTTGTGATATCTATCCTCCCTCTCCCCCCCCACTGTCCAGCCAAAAGAGCGACAGATTAGCTCTTGAAGCAGAGTCGGATCCAGCCTTTCTCTAAGCTCTAAAGAAAGCTCAATTCTCAATCTAGCACCTAGCCCTAGGCTCTACCCGAACGGCGTTGAACGCCTTTCTTTGTTCTTCGAGTATTTGTTGGCCGAGGGTTCGCCAGAGAGAGGGCATCCTTCTTCGGGCCTCTCTCTACATCGGCCAGTGATTCGTAGGAGGAACGAGCCCAGGACAAGACCAGCTTCTTTGACTTCAGTGGCGCCCCCGAAAAGAGTGTAGCATCCCGGACCCCAGTATCCAACCGACCCCTATCAACTAGCACCATCACGATCATTCGCCAGTACCTACCTAGGTAGTCATATCATTGACTGCAGGTTTTCCGAACTGTCAACTTGAAGGGACGACGCAGTATCTGCTACTTGGGAAATCATGTTTGATTGTTGAGCAGTCATTACTTCGGTCGTTCGTTCGTTCATTCATCCATCCCGGTCGATTCACGGTTATTGTAACTACAGCCTGCCTCAGCTCCTCAGTTGCGCTAGGTGCAATACCAACCCACCTACTTAGTACCTGGGAGTCAGGAGATTCAGCCCAAACCGCCAGTCAGCTGAGCCTCTCCACGTTTGTATCTCGATTTCAGCCGTAGTAATTCATTTAACTCTGTTTCGACACTGTTTTGGAATTGAAAGTTGTACGACGCATATATTGAGTGCAGCTTGGGAATATATTTTCCAAGGAAAAGGTCTTTCGACGGGCCCAATTCATCAAGGGATTATTTGCGATTCATCAACACCTACAATTGGTTCAAGCACAACCCACCACTACCAACACCAACACTACCACCAGCACAACCATCACCATTGTCATGGACGGATGTCTTGGTCTCAGAGGCTTCGCGGCCAGACTGCAACGACTGATCGGCCTTAAAGGCAAGGTCCAAACTCCCAAACGACGATCACTGCAAATTGTAAGTTATTTCTGCGATACGACTGCCGAGTGCGAAAACATCGCTTGCTAATTATCATTTGCTCTGTGACCACAGTCCGCCCCTTTCAACTTCAAGCACGAGACCGTTGTGCTTCCCGGCGTTTCGGAAGATGAGTAAGTCTTCACTCCTCTGGGTGGGCTTCTGGTCTCACCTTGTTCTTTTATTCATTTTCTTTATTCCCCCCCCGAGTCTCCCATCCTCAGCTACGCTTTCACTTTTAGCGCTCCTTCACCGGGACCGTCAATCCGATCATCATGCATCATTATGTGTCCAATTCTATCATATTTTTAAAAAAAAGAAATAGCACACTCATCCAACGACACCTATAGGATTGCCATTCTGAAGGAGAAGGCGGCAGCGTCCCGTCTCGGCGCTGCGGCCGACGGCTCGGGACCGGCGGGACCGACAGCCTTCGGCAGCCCCCGCCGGGCGCCGGCCCCACCGCCGGCGATACATCCCGTCACCCCTACCGTGCAGGTCACGCCCAGCGCGCCAATCACGCCTGCTGACAACCTCATCTGAGAATGTGTACCAGAACGGTATCGAATTCATCGGCATTACTTTTACCTTACTTCGGACACGGCAGGGCCGAGCGCGTACAGCGCCCTTCTATCCGGCACTCATCAGCTAGTTGGACGGCCGGCACGGAAATACGTGTATACGTACGCGCGCATGACGAACGGACGGGGATTGCATGCACGTCACCAAGATCCCCACGGACCGTGGAATAGCCAATTGCATGATAATCAGGGAATGGATAGCTGACGAATGGACGGACAACAATGACCGCGGCGGATGCTGCCGTGGTCTAGGCAGGACGGTAATTACTTGTACGATAGGTAGAGGCATCCGCATTAGATTTCCCGGACGCCGCGTAACAAGGGCGTGGCCGGTCAGGTGTCCGGCGTTCCGCTAGGTGGTTTGTTGCTCGCTTTGATCAGGGCAGCGATGAGAATATAAACTCTGGTGATTTTTACTCATCTGACGCGTCGTATACGTGACGTTTGCTACACTGCCATCTCGTTGATACTGATCTGCTAAGGCGGCCGCTCGGGGGCACGGTATTGAAACTTAAGGTCCTTTTACTTTCTAATCAGTGTGTATCTTGAAAAAGGAATATCTGCGGCCTTGTAACGATCTAATTAGGCCGACCCTAATCTCAAAGAAGACGCATGAAGAGTCCGTACAGGAGTACAAAGCTGGGTATATACTCAACGCAACCAGCCGAGACCGTTTGCTGTTAACCCCGATAACCTAACACCAATGACCAAATTCCCGAACCAACTACCCCAAAAAATATCAAGCGGACCCTCGCCCGTCGTTAGCGGCGCCCGCGCTCGGCACCGCTAACGGAACCCGATAGATGGCCCTGCGGTTCGCGCCCACGAGCGCCGCGACCAGCACGTAGCCCTCGCCTTCCCCGTCCGCGTCGGGCTCGCACAGGCGCTCGGCGAACACGTCGTTGTGACCCAGGCCCTCGAGGTGCGCGAGCTCGCGGACGGCGACCTCGCCCTCCCCGCCCGCGCCGGCCCTGCCCGAGGGAACGTGCACCTCGATGAGGACGATGCGGTGGCTAGCATTGGGCGCCGCGAGGGCGTAGAGTCTGGCACTGGATTCCCCGGTAGTGGCGGTCGTGGCGGCGCTGGTGATGGCGCCCCGGTGATGATGGTCGTAGCTGCTGCTGTTGCTATCGCTGTAGGAGGAGTAGTAGTTGTGGCTGTTGCTATGTTCGTTGGCGCTGGATTCACTATGGGGTCGCCGTCCCGAAGGGGCCATCAGCGACAGGACCCGGTACCCCAGGATGTCGCGCTGGCTGTCGTGCGCCGGGTCCTCGAGGTTCGCGACCAGTAGGCGCTTTTCGCGGATGACGATGGCGCAGCACCGCATCCGGTCGTGGTGGTGGTGGAAGGGCGCGAACGTCGTGAAGAGGCCCACGGTGTTCATGGTGCTTGTGCCGAGGTCCTTGATTAGGGGGTTAGGTCAGGTTTACGCTCAGACCCGGAAACAAGGAAGGGCCGGAGAGAAGAAGGGTTTGTAGACTAGAACGGGGTTTCTTACTTTGGCCTCTACGTTAAGGATGGTTGGGAATCCCGTCTGAAGCGAGAGGCACGCTACGCGGATCTTGTGCTCCTGGCTCTTGATTGTAAGTTCGGGTTGGATCACCATGTATATCTCGTCTTCAACCGGGAGTGACATGTGCGTTACGTCGACGGCTGGCCATTCCAACGGTAGGAGCCTCCAAGGATCATCTGTCGGAACGGGCGTGTGCGAGTTCCTGAGTGGTTCTGTCAGCAACAACTATAGATGGGTTCGGTTTGGAAGTCGAGGAGGCGAAAGTAGACAGCAGCACGCACTTCCTTTGTCCGAATCTTTTCAGAGCGGATATAGGAGCTTGGAAAACGGATCCTGGGCCTCGCTCCTCCTCTTTATTTCGTAAGATACAGATCAAATTCTCGGTATCCGACGTTAGTGTCAATTTATGGATCTCGGGCAATGACGGTAGGCTCACGCGAAACCAATCGTCTAAACTGGCTTCAACTGAACTTCCGCCTTCAAGATCAAAAACGTAGCACTGTTTGGACTAATGAGCACATGACCTCCTAGTAACGGCATCGTAAAACGGACTCTCGAACCTGAAAATTGCTTCCGGTGGTAGATGCTACGAGATAATCTCTCGTGAGTGTAACGCTTTTCCATATGCAATTGGCGGCTTGGAGTCTATGCCTTGATCCAGGCGTTATCCTGTCTCCAGTTCCCGGCGACAATGATTGTGATGTGTAAAGAACGATATCAAGGTCCGTCCAATAGGCCACGAGAGTCGCGTCTGGTGATATTTCGCAGCCCTTGAAGTTTTCAGTGGCGCTCTGCTGCCATGCTTTAACGTGCTCTGTAAGAAATGCTTCTTTCCTGTGGGCACCTGACTGTTAACCAGTCGTGCTCTCGCTACCTAGAGTCCTAGAGGGAGCGTTACCTTTTCCCGGACCCAAATGTCCGCAGTATGGGGCCGACGAGCTTCCGGAGCCCTGCATGCCGAGGTTTGATACTGTTCTGGACCTCATTTCGATCTTCTGGTTGCTTCAAAATTCGAAAAGTCTCTCCAAGTAGGTCTTTTACTCGGGCTGCTGATATCCTCCTCTCCTGGTCGATCTTCAAGACGGACTCCTCCAGCCTCCTCAACATGAACTTGACAGCCGTCGCTTCCCTGTGTCCCCTAGAACTTGCATTTTTGATTAGTTTGTCATGCTCTTTCTCAACAGCTGGATGTACATCATTGGGAAGAAAGCCCGGGTTCGGAATGAAGAACCGATCGTAGTTGTCGGCCTTGCGGTGGCGCATACGATGAGCCTGATACTGAAGCACACCATCTCTACCGTCATCGAGGTAGGCGAACAAGACACTGATCACACAGCCTAAGGACCACACATCGCTAGAGGCGGTCATCTTTGGGTTCCGAAGCATCGATTCGGGCGCCAAATATGTACCCTCACCACGGTTGTTCCTCGTTGGATCGACGGACGGTTCTAGCCCGGGCGTCCGGCGTCGCACAAACCACCGATTAAAGTTTTTCTCCGCTTCGCTGTGCTCGTCGACGCGGCGCCTCTTCTTAACGCAAGACATCCCAAAATCACTCAGCTTCCATATCCAGCGATTCTCCTCCTGGAAGAGTAGGATGTTATCCGGTTTGAGATCCATGTGGTAACACACGAGTTTGTCCAGATCCGGCGTATCGATCCCCAGATGCAAGAAGCTCAAACCGCCCGCGAGTCCCTCGGCGCAGCGAATATAGTTGGCCTTCGCTTCCTCAGTGTTGGGTGGCGTGGTGTGGTGTTCCATCATGTACGCCCTGAGGTCACAGATCGCTAGGGGCATGAAAAGGCAATATGTTGTTGGACTGACCTCGAGACCGCCGAAGCTCTCGAGGATATTTTCGCTCCTCGAAGAGCTGCTAAGAATGGTCTCCATGATCTCCCTCTCCCTTTGGACACGAAACTCGGGAGTGATAACGTAGTCCTTACGGGCGACGTCCATCGGGGCAGTGTTCTCGGTGAAAGGCGTGCTGCCTCGGGGATTAATGAAGTGCCCTTTCGCAACCCTCACCTTGTAGACCTTGCCGAATGAGCCCTCCGCGAGCGGCTGTTCTTCCAGGTAGGGAAGACGGTAACGCTCAGGGTGTTCAATGCGCACTTCCTCCCTGTGCCGAAGCACAACTGTACAGAAACATGCCTGCGTGGTATAAAATCGATATGCGGTGACATCGTCTTCAAACACACATTCAAGCTGTTCCAAGTCGGCTGGTAAGGGATACACCAATTGTTCTTCATTCTTTCTAACCAACCATGCATCGCTGATTACAAGGCGGGTGGTGAAGGTTATGAGCGCATCAATAGGGCAACTAGCGAATATGAGGATAGCTAAGAAGCGTTGCAGCCTTCTTTTCTTGACTGTGTCGACAAAGATCTCCTCAGTTAAGGCTGGGTGCGCTGCGAGAAAGCCTGATGACTTGATGCTCTGATAAACAAGCTTCAGGTTATTCCGATGTAAGACAGCCTCAGCCGTACCTTTGGGAGCGAAGCGAAGCCTGTCGTCTTCCTTTCTTTCCAACTTCTGGTATATCTGCCTGTAGATGCCCCTACAGAGACTCTCATAATCGACGGAACCCATGCTTCAGCTCATGGTACGTACGAGCGCAGCTATCAGTGTTGTTCGAGATAGCAGAAACTGGAAAATCAGAAGATAGTCACCAGACAGCTGGTGTTCTCCGTTCTGCTCACGTAGCGTTCTTCTGGATCTTGGCTTTACAGCCTCATATAGGCCCTTGCGGCACAATAATAAGCGGCTGTGAGGCGGTGTCAATAACCCGTTGGGGCTAAGCTGCGACTTCCACGGAACAGATTCTAATTAGGGAGTCGACTGCAGATTGGCCGATGTTCCGATCTCCTTCTAGATTGGTCATAAAGCCAAGCTGTATGATCGGTATTGCACCAACCCGGACAGAGCAGAGCGCGCATGAGGTGGCTGAAGTCTTATAAGACTCTTTCACAATGATCTGGTTTGGAATTGTGCGAAAGCGCGCATACCTTGCTCTTTCTAATCAAAGCATTTATGGTAAGGATCGACTTGTAGCGCCCACACTGTTCATTTCCGCTTCTCATCAGATTGGCAAGCTCTGCAGATCAGTGCTACCAGATTGATCCTTCAGTGTAAACCGCCTAGCCAAATGTCTGAAATCCCCCAAATGGACTCTGGGGGCGAGCCTTGTGAATAGCTGGCCATCACGCCTCAGCAACCAATAGTACGAGACGAAAGTGGCTGCCGTCAACAGGACCGCGGACACTACGAATATCCAAATCATTGATGAGCCAACAATGCGCCCGCTCTCATTATCCAGGTCAAAAAAATTCATGCCGAAGAATGTCTATGGTAAGGCCTGTTAGCAAGTCAAGAGGCGGCGCGTCTTATCAATGCGTGGGTGTGAACTTACGGCTACGAATGAAGCAGGTAGGTAGAACAGCGTCAACATCGTGATGAACACGGCCGATTTGTTCAACTGTAACATGGTTCCATTCTGTTCCTTGGCCACCACCTGATCTCGGAACGATAGTGTATCAGATAGCAGGGTAGCCGTCGCCTGTGTGCGTTGCTGTAAATACGCTGCAGTGCGAGAATAGGCTCGACAGTTACTGTACTGGTTCCTCAGCTGGATTGTGAGTTGGCGAGTCTCGAATGGGAGGATTCTCAACAGCGGGTGCTCGTCCAGGAGCACATAGAGCTCCTTCAAAGTATCGATCGCATGACCCAGGATAGCAGGCACTTGGAGGAAGCGGTTTTGAAGGCTAATCAGGGTGCTCAGGTTATCATACCCTACCCTGAGTTCTTTATCGATATATGTTGAGAACGTAGTGCCAGACTGTGCGACTAATCAGCAAATTATGGTCATTAACAGTACAACGTTGACGCACTATAGGCAAAAATTTGCGCTCCAAATCGGCGATGTACTGTCTCCAGGCCGGGAGATAAGCAGAGAATACGATGTCGTGAAGCCAGAACGGCCCCTTCGAGTTTCCAGAATGACAGGCGGTAAGGTACTGCTCAGCTCTCTGGTGGGCTAATGAATTTACTGCGGGGCTGAGCAACACGAACACGCTCTGACGAGTCTGTGTGTTGTAGCAGTGATAGACTGCAGTCTGCCGCATAGCCCACCTATTCTCGCTCTCCTTGAGCTCGGGGTAACGTATGGTGTACGAGATCTCTAATTTGCACTTAGACGCCGCCCATATCGGGGTTAGCAAGAGGCACATAGCTCACCAATACGGGTCTCTTCGATGTTTTGCGTGTAGGGGTAGCAGAAGGCCTCCTCGGAGTCCATATTGCGATTGTAAAAGCAAGACGGCAAGCTCCAGAATGAAGGATTTATGTCATGCTCTGTGACAATGCGATTCAGCATGGTCTTGGTGACCTGCAGTGGCCTCCAGGAGTTCCGTTGGCATATTGATCTGGGATGCCTTGTCAATGACGTGCCTGTGAGGCGAAAGGAAGTGTTTTTACATGAAGCGACATGTGAAGCATCTGCTGTCAGGTCTGTCGAAGAAACTGCCCAGGTCTTCGAGGCTTGTAAATTGACAGGAGCGCGTCGTCAGCGACGGGCCCTGAGGATCGGGAGGAAGTGCATCGACGAGTTTCACCGACTCGGATACCTTGTCAACGAAGCATCCCTCCAACGTTTTGACGTCCATTGAGACGAGATTGAGTGATGATAAGTAATCAATCGATTGAATTCTTGATTGACCTTTCCTGAGCGACCAGAGCTCGGTCTCCACAGTCGAGAACAACGATGGATCTAGGTGGGTATGGTATACCACAATGATATTTTGCTCATTTAGACCACGGTCAATTTGAAAGCCCCGGGACTACTTATTATTAAACCCCGACCAACCGAAAACGCCTACTTCAAAAAAGACTTGGTAAAAGGCGTAATGACAATCTGCCCAGAGCGCGGCTGTGCCCGCTGCTAAGCCCCGGTCCGGCTCTCACTCTGCTTCTTCGCTTGACCCTTAGCCACCACCTCTGCTCCCTCAGTTGTCACGGATTTCACTAATCATCGGTCAGCGAGAGAGCGCAAGCAGGTGACTTGAGCGGTCATCGCTGGGTTCATTACTCAATCTTTTCCTGATTCGGGCAAGTAAAGCGCGTTAGTTATCTGATCTTGTAAGAGGATGGACTTGCGTCGACGATGGATGGGTAAGTATGTATCAACTCACTTCGGCTACTTTCTCCGGGACGATGAAACACCACTGGTCGTCTCTCATCTGCGGTTCGTGGTTAGTGGTTTTGGGATGCATGGCATAGCTGCATTTCGTCCTGAATGCCTTACCTCAATTCGAAAATCTTTGTGTCCCGGGAAAAGTTGTTCTAAGAGTTTCTGCAGTTTCGCCTTTTTGAGATATCGTGCTGTTACGTTCTGCGCTGATCCGCCCATGCTGGGTTTCGCTCAGTCATTCACTGAAAATGGATAATGACCAACAGGAGGCATTTTGGTTGAGCCGAGAGCATACAATATATGTATGCGCCAGTAGACCTCAGAGGCTCCATATGCTACGAAGTTAAGTAATCCAAGACACGTGTACTTCAGTTATTACGGGAGTCACGTTTCTCGTTTCGAGCACGTGGGAATAGTCACCATCTCTATGCAGGCTGCTTCAAATGATATACGTCGAGGATGCCTTCGCCAATTTCGGAGCAGTCAATTCTGTCGGTGCCTAGGCAGATGCTTAAGCTTGAAGTACGCATGCCAAGTTAAGGCAACCAACCATATACTATAGATATTGTACAGGAGGCGGGCTTCAATCTAAAGTATAGAAACCCCACCTATCCCCGGTGACTGGAGTAGGGTAGGTAGGCGAAGTCCTTCATCCAGTGCCCAGAATACCTAGGGAATGGGGTGGCCGGCGCCAACCGCTTTCCGACCGGCCCCCTCTTAAACCTGGGGATTTGTCTCCAGTGAAATCGAGACCCCCAACGTTGCGACGTCATATCTCGCTAACGTTTCCCCAGCTTTACTCTGTGGTCCTTAGGCGACCTTGTGTGCGCGTAGCATGACCGAAATCCCACTCTCGGCGCGCTATTCATGAATACCGCATGAGGTTTGACTACCGTCAGGTGCGGCTGAGAAGTCCCGACATATACGTAGAATATCAACGAAGCGAAAGGGCTGGCATGACGGGTGGCCAGTAGCGTCAACAAATTGCTGGTACAGAATTGCTTATTCTAAGACTTGCGCATATGAGCTCTCGATATGTATGACCTCGCTTCGAGACAGTCGCACCACAAATTCCGTCTCAATGCCACGAAATCAATCTCTATGAATATCCATTTCTCGGGAGAGCCTTCTTCTCAGCCTTCAAAAGTTATCCCTTAGTCCTACGTGTGTAATTGTGAGACCAGTATTGGATGCAGGCTGTGCCATTACAACCCCCCGGCCTTCAGCCGCTTATAAGTGCTCCGCCCCACCGCAATCGCGGCGAACCATTCCCTTAGCTAGATTCCCATACGCAAAAGTAGTAAGGGACACATTTTGCGCAGCTTCATCAGTGAATTCCGTGCGCGGGTGACCAGACGAACATTCACTACGGTAATGCGGTTCATTTGATGGACAACGCTTGGATGCTTCCCGAACAATGACACAGTCATTGCCCGACTGGATCCCCGACTGGGTTCCGGACTGGTTTCCCAACTGGGTTATCGGAGTTAACAATGGCGAGCCAAACGGAGAGCATGCGATGGAGACGGCAGCACGCCCTGAGCCTGACGCGGCACTGGCCACCTCGAGTCTTCTACCCTCAAGCCATACTCCGGATACCTCATCCGATATCGATCTTCACAATGTAGCGACCCAAGTGAGGAAAGAGAGGACCATCGCCATAACCCAAAACCAGAATAGGACGGTCCAGAGGAAACTGCAGGGGATTCACTTGTTTGTAAGTCCCTTCAACCAACCGCGCCCAAAAAGCTAGCTTAACGATAGGCAAGATGATCACCATTAATGCGACACTCGGTACTGGGCTTTACTGGCGCGGTGGCCTAATCCTACAGCTCGGCGGCCCGTTAGCCGTCTTGCTCTCATTCCTTCTACTTGGGTTATTAGCCTGGGCCGTCATGCAATGCATCACGGAGATGCTCTGTATATGGCCTATACCGGGAGCTCTGTCTATGTACGTCAGCGAGTTCGTGGATGAAGAGCTAGGCGTTGCTGTTGGTATTGCGTATTGGTATGTATCGCACGTATAAGCGTCAGCATTTCCCGCTCATGAGGCTAGGTTCACATACTCGGTCTCTTTTGCGGCTATCATTGCTACTTCGGCGGCGGAAATGCATTATTGGACAGATGGAAAGCCCTCGATAGACGGGGGAGTCAGTAAGTCGCCCGGGATGCTTGTTTGATAGGACTTCTCAACCCCTTTCTTAAATAACCCTCAATTTGCCGTGTCGGAGGCCTCCTTTCACTAAACCCAGCCCCGGCAAATGGTCACTGACTAACTTTCTCTGTATTGCAGTGTTCTTTCTTATACCCCTAGTGTTGGTTATCTTAAACGCACTGGACATCACGGTAAGCATACCGCTCATGTTTTGCCACAATGCGATGGCGCCTTGCTGAGCCCTGGCAAGACTTATGGACACATTGAAGTGTTTACCGGCAGCGCGAAGCTCATATTCTTTTTCATTATAATGATTATACTTATAGTCATCAGTGTTGGAGGTAAGTTTTATCGTCTGAACTTTACCCTAGCTTATCAACTGACCATCCATCACCAGTTGGCGCAAAAGGCGATGCTCATGCAGACGGTGGGTAGATCTTCCGATCCCGAGACCTGCACAGTAGGGAGTTGACACGAGTAGATTGGACCAACCTAACTAGCATCAGCAACTTCGACACGCAGGCTGCGGCGAATTGGGGCACTGCTTTGCTGTAAGTCCGACCTGGAGCCTCGTTTGCTTCACACTCTATAAGACTAATGGTATGCAGAATGTCCATGTCAACAGCTGCCTTCTCATATGTCGGCGTCGAGATAGTCGCAGCCTCTGCCATGGAAGTCAGGTGGCCCAAATCCAAAGAGCGGACGGACTCGGATTTGTCATCACACTCGGAGTTATCGTCACTGATAGGTAAGACGGTCAAGTTCTCCGCCATCTGGATCTCGGTTCTTGCCACGATAACCTACAGCGTAAGCGGGGTACTCGTCTCCTTCAATCTGCCGCGCAACTCCTGTCGGCTGCCCCGGTTTAGCTGGGCGCCAAGCGAGGCCTGTGAGGTCCAGGAAGCCGAGGCGAAGACATCCTCGGCCTTTGTCACCATCGCCGACCTCTCAGAGATTCCCGGTCTGGCGCATGTCTTCAACTTCTTCCTGGTCTTCACGGCTCTGACCTGCGCGATGACGAACCTGTACGTCGCCTCGCGATCCCTATTCGGACTCACTAGCCGGCTGGACGACAGCCCGGGCCAGCCCTGGTTCCTACGTGCCCTCGCCTGGCTCGGAAAGACCAACAAGCACAAGGTGCCCATGCGGGCAATGGTCACCTCTGCCCTTGCGTTCGTCTGGGTTCCGTTTCTGAGGCTCGAAGGAGGGGAGGCGAGCAACAACATCTCTAGTGTGCGTGGCTCTCCCAACACGGTGGAGTATACTTCGTGCTAATGTCTTATTAGTTCATCGAAGTACTGGGAAACATGGGATCCAACGGCGTTATTATTGTCTGGGCATGCGAATGCGTAGCGTTCCTTCGATTCTATTACTGGTGGGTCGAGACAGACATCCCAGGGCCCAGGGAATCGAGACTAACCTCTCTCTATATCTCAGTATCAAGCGGCACCGATCGATCCTCCAGGAACGCAGGGTGCCTCAGGTCCGACGCTGGGTTTATGAGGACCGTGACTACCCATACCGTAGCCATCTCCAGCCCTTCACAGGCTACATGGCTCTCGTCGGCTGTTTATTTCTTCTCTTTGTGTGCAACGGCGCATTTCTGTGGAACGGCCCCCATCCCGAGCCATTCCTCTCCTCATATCTGATTGTAAGGAGATTGTCCTCTAACATAAGTTTGAATATGAGCACTAATGGTTGACTGATCTTGTTAGGTGATTATCTTCTTGGGTATATGGATCCTATTGAAGCTCATTCGTGATGCAAGGTGGTCACTGGTTGATCTTTCGAATCCTAATAGAGTTATTCAGAAGATTCGGAATCTCCATGATATTCGGCAAGGCGTGAGGTAGCTATAATAGAAGTCGGCGGCATTTTCTGAGATCTTCTGTCATTTTGGCAATGGATGAAGCCTTCCTGACCAGTACTCTGTTTCAATATGTAATAGCCTGTTGCCTTTCTATCCCGACTCCTTAGTTCTTTATATGACTTTGGGTGCTTCGGGCCAGCACACTCATATTCTCCTGAAAAGCTCCTTCCGTGGTAAAAGCTGACTATACGTTCCAATGATGCCAATAGGGGTATGTTTAGCGTCGAATCAACTGACGATGTCCCTGGGGAACAGAGCTAAGTACTCTTTACCATGTGCCTTAGCCTTGGACGTTCCTGTTCTTCAGCGAATCTTTTGTGTGAGATTCACTGCACCTAGAGGGGCCTCCATAAAGCTTGCTAGCGTAAGGTGAGGCTTCGCCATCCTGTATGCATGATCAGGGCATTAAAGCTTGAATTCCAACCGCCAAAAACTGTCCGTTCGTCTCCCCTGGTATCTAGGAATCGTAACGGCCTTATGAAGGAGCCAAACGCAATTCAACGAGCCCACGCTCTCAACGTGCCCGAAAGGCTGCTCCGGTGGGTCCTCTGCAGCACCCTGTCTAGCATTGCTGGTCAATACGTCCACATTTGGGCCCCTTTTCAGAACCTCGCCGCCAGTACCTCGGCGGCACCGGGGAGAGAAAGGTCGCACTGAACAGTCTGAGCAGTTTTCCCAGGTCCTTGGATACGTTCGAATGCTGACCTCTGAGGTTTGGATCACGCTCATGCTCACCTAGACAAGCCTGGGTGCGTGATTATTAGGAACAACTGCGACTAGGATAGCTCCTTGGAAGCAATGTTTGGGCAGTGGTCATGAACCGATGCTCCACTTTCGCAGTCCTGAGTACGTCTCTACAAACACCGGAAGCCGTAATAAACGCTAACATAGGTATGTCAAGGTTCTATCGCTGATGTCGTCGTTATAGGCCTTACTATTATTATTTTTGTCATAAGATGCTGAGAATGGCCAGTGACATCGTTGATACCGCTGCTGCATTGCTGACCACAGATGCAACTGATGCTGTGTAACACCATAGCAACCGAATAAATACCCGCCTGTTGTGACTGTGAGACAGCACTGTACATACTTAGTACCTGCAATGTTGGCGTACAAGCATCATACGCCATCCAATGGGCTATTGCGGATGGCGATGGTCGGAATACTTAAGAAACCTGGGTAGGACTATGTCGAGGACTCGACGCAGCTGGCTACAGCAAGGCTTAAAGCCATGATGATCTATTACTCCATGCAGTGGCGCCAGTGGTTAGGGCATCGTAGCGGAGGGGTGAGAAAGCCCTCCTACGACCCCAGTCGCCCAGTCAGACTATCATGTCAAGACATTGCCCCCTGAAACACGTGGCGTGGCGCGAGGGCGTTGATTAGCTCGGCGTAGGAAAGGCTTCTTACAACGGAATATGGTACATAGGTGCGACCTACATCACCATGGAGGAGCACGTTAATGCAAGGACTTATCACATCAACCGATCGTCAATCTCCCCAAGTCGGCAGTCCCCTGTCTCCCTGTGGAACTTTTCTCGAAGGCTTCCGTTTCCAGCACCTGGCGATGTCACATATGACAAACCGAATGGGCGCGCTAAGGTGCTCGCTTTCATCTTCTCCGTCTATGAGCGAAATTTGGGACACTGTAGGTTACATAGGCGGTGGTAAATAACAAGGCTGTCTCATTGCAACAGCTACGAGGATAGAAGGGATCGACAGAAGCCTTCTCCATAAAGGAGTCTGAAGCTACGGGATACAGGACGTTCGGGGCGCTAGCGGATATGCTTGTCGCTGCAGGTATGTGACCATCACTCCCATGTTTACCATGAAGGCGGCGCAGGGTGTGGTACTAACGAGAAGAGAGCCGGTGAGAGGCGTTCCCCGGTTCATGGTCGTTGGAATTACCGGTAGTCTCGACGTTTTCTTGTTCTCGAAGTCCAAGTGGCGCAGCAGGCAGGAAGTCTAGATTCGCATTCCTACGATGACGTATCGTAACGGCAGGCGGTGGTCAATGAATATGGCACATTTGACACTCATGTCAGGATCACTCCCGTTCGGACCCAACTTCCGAAGTTTATAATAAATCAATAACAACGTTAATGCATCATATTTTCATATACGTTTATGCGCAGGCTAATGCTTTATTCAAGCATTATATTAGTTTCTCCATGTTGGATGAAGGAAAGGTTCAAGCAAAAGCAAACTATTGGTATTATGTGGGTCGATTTTAAGGTGTGCCATAAATTCTGACCACCACCGGAACAGGTAGCAAAACTCTTCCGCTCCGCCGCGTCGCCCCATTTTGTCTCCGTATCTCTGGTGAAAGTCCCTGCGGCCTCCCGTAGTAAGAGGTCGAGATAAAACTACCCTGCCAAGTACCCGTGGGGCGCTAGAAGCAATACGATACTAATATCGGTGTGGATTTTCTTTGAGCGCATTCGTTACTCACGTATCGCACGAATAAGCTCGAATACCTAACTAGGTAGGTTTAACTTACCCTTGATACTTAGCACGGTGGATGTATGCATGCCGTACGCACTAAGACAGGGGAACGGAACACCAAGGGTGCTCCGCCCCTTGGCATTGGGGTCATGCGTCGAACAATTCTCGAAGCCTGCCTGTTCAATAAACTCAATGCATACCGCTACGACTCGAGTAAGGCGCTCAAGTCCTGGAACCGCACCCTATTCGAGGACATTAAGATGTTTCCTCCTCGTGGGATCGCGAGCAGAACTCTGCCAGGACATTTAGCTGAGACGTTTATATCAAACCGCCCCGCGCCTAAATAGCTGCTTTCTAGATCTTATCCAGTGTCAGCTTGTAAGATATGGGGTAATATGGGGGTCAGAACTCTCGGCCGTAGCGGTGCAGACACTAGATGGTATGAGTCCGACCAAATCGAGGCTATCCCGGGGAAGATCGTTCAGCCATTGGGGCTTCCTTTGGGCCCCTACCCCGGGCAATAAACGCTTTGTTTAGAAGCCGTAGTCAGTCAGTCATGAGCACTAAGCGGGGCGTTCTTTAGCACCTGCGGATAAGGTCGGGGCGGGTTACTTGGGCTTAAACAGAATTACAATACCGGGTCATGCCTGGATGGTCTAGGAGAGGTATTGGACGCAATCATTTTCGAAGACGGCTGTTCCAAATTGGGGACTACTCAAAGAACTTCCGCGAGAGATCTGGAAATTATATTTCCTCGGAGAGCACTCAGACTTAGTCCGGCGCTTTTTACTCTCATTCGCAGGGTACGATACCCGAATATCCATTCGTGCTTTACATGTACTAGGTATACCTATCCGTCAATGAAGACTACAACTCCCAGGGGTTTTTTGGTTAGTTACATCCACCTGGCTACTATGTGCTCATAGGGTTAGAATGTATATGGGCATAGAAAATCATATAGTGTGTGACCTCGTCGGCTTCGTTCCATATATATAATCTTTGAATATTGGCAACAGTGATAGCGGTAAGCACCGGCAGAACGATCTGCTCAGTCCTAGCCCATACAACTCTGTGATTCCAGCTGACTATACAGTGGACCCGGTGGACGTACCTAACTGAAAAATATACCCCTGGGAGTTGTAGTAAGCATTTATATAAGGTTTACTACACTTTTGGCCTTGTTAGATGGCATTGGTCTCATAATAGGAGTATACAGATCATTTCCACGAGCCGAGCCGACACGTAGACGGGGATGCTTACTGTCGAAGAGCGTCGCGCATCATCCCAATTCAAGCATATCCTAGCAATCTCGCAGGGGATTGGCGCGTCGAGGATCGTTCGTAGCGTCTTTTGTCTATTCCCATAGCGGGATCTCTCGGGTCGTGGTCTAAACAACGCCGTTCATATAGCCTCAATAAGGAGACAAGCGACAACGAGAGTATAAAGGGCGAAGACGGAAGGATGGTACAGAAGGGACACAAAGCGATCATAGGCGATCAAAAGCAAGAATGGTCAGGTCCGGAGGAATAGTACAGATTGTAGACCCACCTCGAGCCGAGCCCATTCTCCCAAACTCGTCATAGGGCAGCAGGAGCTAGGTATTACCAGGCATGATCGATCCCCGTATTCTGGTACTGGCTTGGCAGAACGTGGATAGTTGCTCCGTTGGAGAGCTTTATTAAGTGGTGGACCTAAAAACTTAGTGAGGGGTGCCCATACCTCAGTAAACTAAATTCCAGGAGAAAGCAACGTCGTTCATATGCTGGACTGACTTTGACATCCTGGAAATTCCAATTTGTCACTGACCTGCCGAAACAATTCGCTGTGTAGCTTGAGGGCAGACATCCAACCCCCGTGCTACAAAGGAGCTACAACACGGTACGTAGCACCCTCATGGGTAACTGTGGACAAGAGGGATAGGACGAAACCTTGGGTTGGGGGCGCAAATTAGGCCAAAGCTAATATTCTGGCAGTACAGGGGGGCGGAGGTCTCGGGGGATAAAACCCTCGTCTCTTTAACAGTGATAGATCACTTTGAGGCATTCTTAGAATCTCAAGGGGGTGCATCTAGGTTGTAGAATTATGCCAGACGACCCGCAGGAAAGCGGTCAAGAATAAGTAGGTAGGATTTAGTCGGCACTCGGATAACATCCCGGGGATCACTCTTAAAAGCATTCCTGCGTTTCCTACTTGAGATCATATACCGGTAGTACTTCAGTCTGCTTGTCTTCTTTAGGTGCCCCACGGCAGATTACCACGTGTAGTGCAGACACTACCGGTTAACCGGCTGCATATTTGCCAAGGGACTGATGCAACTTCGTACATGACTGTAACGGACATCGAGGCTACCTCGATAAGAAGATGCACGCAAGGACCAGTTTATCCCTGTGTCGCGATGCATGATCTTCTGTATGGGCTCAGTTGGATGATGATGATCTGGTATCATGTATCTCCTCCAGGAGAGGCGCCTAAGTTATTCAATACGGCGGACTACGTAACGCACCGCTCCAGTAGAGTGAATGCGATGATGAGTGTCGTATCGAGAGGTACTATGTATCACAACAGGCCATCGCTCGTCTTGCAACGCCGGCGGATTATTGCGCCCCCAGTGGCAGCGTTGTATTCACCAGCCCAGGCGTGGCGTATGGCCATGAGGAAACGAGACATGGATTGAACTTGGGGAACCTGTATGTGAGCGTTGAGCTGGTGATCAATGGGCCTCAAATTTTGGATACCTAGGTAGGTACGCTCAGTATACTACGAACGACGGGCCATTACAGCTGCCCACCTAAGCTTCAAGGAGCTCGCTGGTTACGTGGAGTTTGCTCCTGATTATGTGATACGACAATCTACGCTGTCTAGTGTAGCATCACACATGAGATCTTTAGCAATGTTGAAGAGTACGCATTCGTGAATAAGCAAAAGTGATGTCATTCAAGTCCAGGCTTATCGCCGAAGCGGTCACATTGGATGTGCGACTTGGACGCCTGTCATGTCTTAGATCGGTCGCTGTGCCTGGGCGGTGCAACATGAGACTTGGAAACAGATAGATATGTCATCCGTTATATGTGCATAGTTCCATTGATCCCTACAGATGTACCCATCTCTGTATGTAGGTATCAGCGACTGAGTACGACACGATGTAGTATTATAGGAGAAAGGGGGGTGGGGTGCCACCGGCACATGCACGCATGCATGCATTACGTTATGTACATGCGAACATAGGTCTCCTTTAGGCCTGTCATGTATATATCCATGTAGTTTACTTATTTACCTACTTACCAAGCACTATTTATTTAATGTACCTACAAATTTTATCGTCCATCGTGCTGCAGGGTTGCTCCTCTACCGGAACTGCTGCCAACAAGAAATCCAAATGATGTATCATGCCTCTAAAGTCGAGCAAGGATTACGTACACCCTGTCATCGTACCTCGATTGTTTCTCGGTCCATACAGGCAGCATGTTCGGATCAAATGAACGTTCGCTCAAGAGACACACGCCTGGGGGTGTTCTACGTTCACATCGTGTTTCCCAGACCGCGTGTAGCTTTGTAGCCTGGAGAAATTGCCGCAGTATATTCACCGCCACAGATGATCGAGCATATGACATTTCTCTTCTACAGAGTGAGGCGTGCAAGAGCCGCAAGAATCTCTTGGATGTCAGTTTTCCAGGAGGACATCTCCCTTGGGGTGAGTGATAACGACGCATTGCGATCATGAAAGCTATGAGTTGACTGGAGGAGTCCAATGTGTATCTGCATTGGTTGGATATCCTGAGTCCGACCCTTTCAAGCCACCATGTCTTCTGTTGTACCATCGGTATCACCTATACTCAATGGAGGAAAAGAAGCAGCTGCATATCTATGTATGTAGATGTCACATCTTTTCTTTGAAGTCTACCCCGCCATGGATTGGTTCGTAGGCGCTCAGTATAAATCTTGGCCCTTTCCCACGAGTAGGAATAAGTTGGGAACAAACACCACCTCGCTCATCTGACCATCCCATATTTCCCGTATATTCTTTTTCAGTCGGAGTCGACATCCACATAAGGGAGGCATCCTCGTCTGCTCTGTAGAGCACTGTGATAAGTTTGGAACACGCGGACGGACTGTGCATCGACTTCGATCGCTGTGAACCACTCCGAAGGTGTCAAACATCAGACCCCGACTGCCCAACCCCGGTTGAACTTGGCTGCTTGCCGTACTCGTGCGTCTCCCTTCTTATAAGACGATGTACGTTGATCCTATCCGCAAAGAGCTTTTGTCATTTGGCTTACACCACTTGGAGTAGCCGATAAACATCCGATATCCTATAAACGAATCGTCCTATTTATAACCAATATTTTTAAACGTAAATCACTATGAACCGCAAGGTTCCGGATCCCGATCCGAAACCATTCGCTCATGAACGACCCGACGAGCTCTCCGAGCAGGAGTGGGAGCTCGTCGAGAAGCACCACACCGAACGTCGTCCTCCCCACCTGAACAGGAGAAACTTCTCGCCTGTCAATCTGAGCAATCACGTTGCCGACCCACGGATCAGGACTGCCACCGTCGAGAACGGGTTCGTCAAGGTTCATCTCCGTGGACCAGGTGCATCCAACCAGAGCAGGGATAGTAGCTCAGAGTCTGGCAATACCGACAGCACCCTCAGGGCGGATATCGATATTGGTGCTGCGTCTGGCCGTACTTACTATCCGCATCTCGTTTTCTGTCCTGGTCTTGTACGCGACCATAAACGCGACGCGGATGGCTCTGCTCCCCGCTTGACCGAGCAGGCCAAGAAGACCCTCGACCAGGAGTATGCCACTCGTCAATACCCTGGCGATCTGGTCCGATGGATTGAGACGAACGAATTCTCATTTCGGGCCCCACAGACACCCAACCTCAGTGCCAGTATGCTGGTGCCGAATGGTCATGGAAGCGAAACGAGCTACACAACTCTAGCGTCGTGGGACGTTGTCGCTTCGCCGGTTGATCAGACTGCGGACTATGTCTGCGCTGCTGGTCAGCAGTTCGAGGACGTCCCGGCCTACCACGGCACCTCTGGGCTGTTCATCCCTGATGGCCTCATAGGGGACTAGCCCGCTATGGTGAACATTCGTAATAACCGGCACGAGAACCAGCTATGAGTCAGAAGCCGAAGTCAGAGATGTCGGATCTTCCTTCATATCCAAAGTGCTTATGTATGATGTCCTTTCATTCTCTCTCTCTCTCTCTCTCCCTTTTTTTTTTTTTTTTTTTTTTCCACACATGTTATTGGTCTTCGGACAGGGGAGGAAAGCCTTTCGGGTTTTTAGGTTATTGGTTATACAGAAAAGGGGGAGGCAAAATTGTAGGCCGCACTTGCTTGGGCTCTTGATGACGCATCCAAGGGCTCTTAGCTCTGAGCTCATGGGGAAACGAAATCTAATGTAGGTAGTTGACAACTTCAAGGGTCGCATTGAGGACACTCGAGACTCGAGTGCAATAAACAGATCCCGCATCCAAGCTGTCACAGGAACTTCCCGAGTGCAACCAAGAGCAAGAGAGCTTGATATACTTACCTGGTCAGTCCGCTATCCATACCACTGACATAAATAATGTGGGGTTTGCTCGCACGCAAGCAGTCTGAGGGCATTTTCTTGTAATAGCCAGCGCCTTCAATCGCGAACTCTTCCGGGATTTTCCGAACATTGCTCTTTTCAGGCCACTGAGGTCAAACTGCCACCTTCTCACATAGTTCTGGGCCTAACCATTGTAGCCGGGACCAATGTGGTTGTGGTTTCGAACCACGTTCGGACAATTCGTTCCCACGCTTGGTCGGATTTTAGCACTTTCGATTAATGCAAGTCCCTGCCCTACACCGAACCCTAGGGCCTCTGATGAGTTCGATTCGCATGTCCAAGTTGGTGGCTGCCGTCTAGACCGCTTTCCTAAAACAGTATGCGGTGGGAGACATGCACGTGTCGCATTGCATTGAGTTTTCGTCACAGGAGGCTCGTTGATCGATCCTATTGCCACTCGCCGCGTGCCTGCGTACAGACATTTATGTATGTTGTAAATGCGTTCGGAGACGCCGAACGTCGAGGGTGCTTACGGAGGAGCCCGGTTAGATTTGCTTATCTCGCGCCCGCAACGCAGTCAAGTACTAGTCTAGTCCTGTGGGCAGGTGGCTGATTTTGCAGCCAAAACCAAACGCAAAACAGGTGCACCCCTGGGCCAATCGATGATAGACCACGAGCGTCGTGGTTTCGCTCATACTTCTCGACCCCCTGACACTATCCGAAAAGGGCCTCATCTCAGAGGAAAGATGAGCTGCTCTCGGGCAGCACTACCCCAGTCGATGGGGCGCTCGAAGTGGCCATCAGGGGGTGCAACAGTTCTATGAGAAGGCGTACCGGTCCCGGAGTTGCCTAGCGGACTCCATCATGTCTTCGTCAGCGTTATTCTGTTGCCGGTGCTGTTGCTCGACTCAAACACAAGACAGGAACGGCTACGACGAAAACGCGCTAACTACCGGGAACCTAACCCCCCCGAAGAAATGAACGGTACAACAAACATCGCGACCGACCAAGTTGGCGTAGATCGACGTCGCGGGATATCAAAAGAATTTGCGGATCCTTATCTGTCGTTAGACTCCTGCGGAGCCAAGACCATCACTCCATGGACTCGAGGAGCACAGTCTCTCTTCCTTTCGGGCACAGCCGGCATCTCGACATTCGGGAGGACGCCCGGATTGGATTGTCTAACGGGTAACAAGTGCCTTTGTGCAACACAATCTTGAACCTTATCAGGCTGAGTTGGTGCCTGCAGGATCGACTGGCGTCGTCGTTTCCGAAGCTAGGGGGAGCCCACAGGTTTTGGGTGGAGTGTGGCCCGAACGCTTGGCGCTAGACCCAAACTCTCGGTTCTCTCGGTTATGTCGGTTATGGCTACTATCCTTGTTGCCTCTATGGAGCCCACTAGCCCCCATGATAGTATCCGCAAGGCGCGCTTTTAGACGCCGTGATCCCCGTAGAGCGAGGTAAGCGGAGGTGATGTCGCTTGCCAGCAACGGGATTGTTCGCCATGTGTGCTTTTGGACCTGGAATTTGTGGTCGACCAGGCTCCAGAGACCGGCGAAAGGCTGCGGTCGCAATCTTCTTATACCAGGACGGCGGCTGGAGTGAAATGCAGTCCCCTGTGCCGCAGTATATAGCTAGCGCCTGGTTCTCAGCCATTCCGCAGCAACCGAGCCGGGCGACACGCTGAGGAAGGGTGGAAGGGATGAGATTTAGCACAGAAGGGTAGTGGTCGGGTTGAAGAACACGGGGTAAAACCTAGCTGAGTGCGAGGCAATCTCTTGAAGTTGGAGCCTGACGCCAGTATCGAGACAAACGAACGAAGGGAGCCGACGCTGACCAAGTGTTTGTTCGTCGTATTAACTCAAGTGTGTATGGCCAGCGGAAGTAAGGGAGTCTAGATCTTGTATCATCAAAGCCCAGGGGGACTCATCGGCAGCGCAATGACTTCCCCACAAACGATAGTGTAGGATGCCTATCGATGAGTCCTCTGGGTGTGTCTTGGACTTGTATGGGATTATACCGTGGTTAAGGATAGAATTACATATTAGCCGAGTTAAGGCTACTGAACTTAAGCGGCGTAGGTGTCCTCCCGCGAGCCATTACGGGGAGAAGGGGTTGGGTATCAAGGGTATCTATATAGCAGCATGGATGCCTTAGGTACAAACGGAGGAATACGCCCTCTATAATGGATGGTGAGGCTAACTTAAAGGGGGGGCCTTGTAAGCGAATCGTGGGAAGGCCTGGTAATTTCGAAGTCTGTGATTGGCAGAAGCTGTAATAAATATTCTTTATAAGGTGGGATCAACACATGCGACATTGGATAACCAAACACCTAGATGCCTCGTCAAGTCGACAATCGATACCTTTTCAGAATCTTAAACGGAAGTCCCAAGAATAAGGTCTATTCCCTTTTTGAACGCCATCGCTATGCAGCTGCGACACAACCTTGACTCGATTGGCCTAACGGGCTGAACGGAAACAGCTAATCCCCCTTAATACGCCGGGGTTATGTCCATAAGCGACAAGTGCCGTCCGCACCCGCGCTGGCAACCCAAGGGTGCTGAGGGTGCCAGTCTATGTCCATGATGCCAAGCTTATTGACCACTTTATGGCCCTTGAGCATCTTGACAGGCACGATGGTTGGATCTTCCATCAGATCATTCACCACCTTGCCGTGGAAAATCTGCAGGGTACCGTCGTCGCTCGCATCCGCGAACAGTGGGTAACTCCGATGGAACTTCACAGCCCGAACAGCTTCGGCGTGGAAACGCATCGTCTTATACGGTCGTGTCGATAACTCGAGATCATGCCAACATACTCGTCGATCATATGAACCCACGACGAGATTGTCGCCACCCGGATGGATGTCAAAGGAAGAAATCCAGCGTGCTCCAGGCTGCAAAGCCTTGACAAGCTCCTGTTTCTGGAGATCGTAGCAACGAATCGCCCGTTGGGTGGCCACAAAGAATAGAGGACGAGAGGGGTGGAATTGGGCCGTTTGCGCCAAACCAGGTAGCCTGCGGAAGGGTATTTGAGTTAGATGTTTTGATAAGGTGTGTATAGCAACGGAGCTCCTCTGTCCGGTGGGAGATACGGTGCAGAAGTAGTCTCCGCGTCGGTGCCAGTGCATCGTCTTGATTGGCGATCGAACAGTGGCTTTCAAGAAGACGCCCTCGTCTTCCAGGCGCGCCCCAGGGCGTGACCATTTTCCGGGCGGGTCTTTCCGGGCGCCATCCGCAGTGGTCAGTTGCTTACCACTCGTAGCATAACCAAACCCTACATCAAGGACATCCCGACTAGCCTGTTCAAGTTCGGGATTTCCAAACGACGGGATCATGAAGAATATATCTTCGCTCACGGCTGCCGAGACTATTGAAGCATCTTGCCCTGGTCGCCAACGTACTACATCCACTGGCTCGTCGCTACTGAGCTTCACCACCCACTGCTGTTTGCCGTCTGCGAGACCCCAGACTCTCACAGTGCCGTCGTCACCACCACTTGCAAGCCATTGTCCCGTGGGGTCGATAGAAACTGACCTGACTCTCCCTTCATGGCCACTGAACTCTATGGATGCCACAGTGGGGAAAGGTCGAAGTTCTTCCGGTCTGGGCAGCTTAGGAAGTAGTGAGGTCGGGTCAATGTTCAACCTGCTCTTACGCACACGAGGTGCGAGGTACAAGTCTAAACACCGCTCAAAACGTTCCTTGACGAAGTTGCCATAAGCTGGAGTTCTGCGTAGGCTGTCGTACTTCTGAGGGAGATACTCCTTCTCTCGCTCCTCGGGATCCGTTTCTTCCCACTTCTTTTTCTCCTCTTCAGTGGGAAGATATTCGGGTGGCGGATTATAGCTCTCACCGTAGCCGGGAGGAGCTAACTTGGGGGCCGGGATGTGCATTGGGTTATGCGGCCGAGGTTGTTCATCTGCCCATATATCGAAGTGCTGCTCCTCCTCTTCTTCCTGCTCCTTCTCCCTTTCCTCAGGTGGTTTGTAGGGCAATATTCGACCCTCCTTGATTGCCTTAGCTAGTTTCATGATCCGCTTCTGCTCGTGTTTGGAAGGGAGGAAACGGCGTTTTGGCTCCGGAGCGGCACTGAGCGGCATAGTTTCTTCGAAGCTAGTGAACCACTCAACGGTATTCTGTTGTTATGTTAGGACATCCCAGGGTTCACGGGGGGCGATACTTACTGGATAAGGATCATATCCCTCCTCGGGGACTTCGCCCATCTGCACACGTCGAAGAAGCTCCAGCTCAGCCTGGCTGAGCTGAAGCGGCTTCCCTGTGGCGGGGTCTGTGAGGCCGGTCCATCCCTTGGGTACTTCTATACTGTCCAATAAAGCGTCCAAAGCCTCGCCCGTAGCAGGGCGCATGATCCTTTTGCCATTGATGTCGTATCCGATATGCGGATAGGAATCATAGAAGGACAGAGGGATATTGCCAATTGTGTTCTCAGGCTCCTGAGCATCTGTGTCGTCAGAGTCGTAGACCGGATCGATCTCATCATAAACATATTTTTCACCCCCATTTGCGTCCCTTTCAATGCGGTAATTGCGTCCGACATCTTCCTCGGTGTCGGCGCCTATACCATCCTGTAGTTGTCTTGGTTTAGTCGTCTCATCATCTGACGGTATGTCATCGCTTGCTAAGTCGTCATTGTCGTCCTTTTCTTCTTCTTCTTCTTCGCTGTCAGCACCCGAGCTATCACCTTCGCTATCATCCTTGTCTCTGCCGGTATAATCTTCATCGTCTGACTCGTCGCCTTCGAGTACACCTTCAAGTAGACCATTTCCAAACTCGTCGTCCGAATGAGCTTGATCTTTTGCGTCCGCTTCAACGGTAGAAGCTTTTCGCTTCAAATTGGACTTGGTTGGAGGCATTGTCTGGGGGGTGAGCAATGCCTGATTTTCAAGACAAGCGAACTTGCTTTGCTGTGTCGTTCGGTTTCGACCTCTGCTTAACTTTTTTTTTTTTTGGAACCAGTTTCTGCCGTTAAGCTTCAGCTTCAACTTTGCCTTTCTTTTTCTGGGCAGTTTCTTGCGGAGTGGGGCTCTCCTCCGAAAATAATATTCACCGCCTTCCTGAAACGGAGCAATGTCTACCTAGGTACAATGCATACTAGCATGGAGCATTTTCAATGCACCAAAGGGGCCTTGTGCATTAGCAGGGTCAGATTCGATGTGCGATCCTATGCAACTCCGTAGGGCCTCATTATGGTTCTTGACCAGGGGTTAAGAACTTGATGTAGATGCATAGCTCTACCCGCTATCTAACGAGGGCATTATGAAGCCAAACATTAAAGGCATTCTGGACGCGCGACCAGTAGAGTACCACGAACTGGTAATTTCATCTTTGTGCAGGTGGGCTAGCATCTGGAGCCAAGTTCAAAAATTACCCAGGTACTTTGTGAGAGTAAGTGTCTCCAGCACGTCTCTGCACGTTCGAGGCTTCTTAGGGAGATGAGATCATGTTTTCCATGCTTCAAAGGTCCTTTCCCCCCTCCAATTGTACGACTTCATTTTAGTATAACATAGCTTAAAACTGTAAGATATTTGTCTCATTAAGCCCACCTCTTATCATCTTAGAATTAATGTTTGAAAAATTCGAACTTTTATGAAAAGGTCCGAACAACACATCGAAAGGCCCCGTATAATTCGAAGCCGAATGGCTTGGAAACGCATCCCTGATGTAATTGATTCTTTGTGATCTGCTTACTACAGTAAGTTTGTCCTTAGTCGCGCATCCTCTAGCGCCGCTGTTGTATGGGACATTGCGCTCATAGGTTAGTCTAGATTACAGTAAGTGGGGCCGCAGACCGAATCCGCAAATCACGATGGACAAATTGATTTAGTGTTCAGGGACAACTCCCAGGGTTAGTTACCCACCTTCCCCGTTCCGCTTGGTTCCTGTACAGGCTAGTACATACCTTCCCGTAGAATGCGTGTGAGATCTACCTCTTAGTACTTATTTATAAGTCATCGCCACCACCCCCCCTTATCCGACGAAGGGCGAACTAATTACAGCAACAGCAACAAAGTTGGGTGGTTCGTATTATCGAGTTACCTACAAAAGAAACTCTAATGGGTTTTATGCTAACTGATTAGCAAGTTTATGGGCACTAATGATCCACGCTTTAGAAAATGGTTGGCGTGCTGCCACTTCGCCGTTCGTCGGATACAGCGCTCTGTCAACCTATTAGCAGCCGTAATTTCTTCAAATTAGAACCTCTTTTCGTGGTTTCCAATATGGACCTAGAGCCTAGTGGGTAGCTTCGATATATCAGAAACAACGCTTTCGCGAAACGTTATATTTAAAGCCTGGTATGCTGCTCCTGCTGATTTTCTGAGTCGTTAACCTCGGCGCTGTGGGATAGGATGACGGGCTGCGTTAAAAGTTGAGGGAAACACCATAGAAATTTATGGAGGTATTTTTGCATACAAAATATATAGGAGTGTACATGCCTGCTATTTAGGGCGTCTTATGGGTGGTGGTGGTGGAGGTAACTACAGAAACTACCCCTGTGAGTTGGAACTTGTCAGCCCATCAGCCCTGTGCCTGGCCTTCATGCAAGAGCCCACTGGCTTCTTACGCTTGACCTGTCAGGTTATAATCTTGGAATCCCTTGTGCTGTCGAGACCCTGAAGTCAACATTGCAAGTGTGTTGATATGCCCTTTTCCTTCTATTTACCGACTTCCACCGTTCTTGAGCCCTCGGAGTCCCAGGCCAGGGGATGACAACTTGAACTTTTGAATAATCGCTAAGCCTCCTCGCATCAGCCTGACAACGTCCCGAGGTATCGAGTACCTCTCAATCAGTGCTTACTTTGGTAGCTAGTCAGGCTGCGAAGGAAATCATGGAGGTGTCTGCGCTGGATCTTGCAGCGGTCTGCGCTGAGTTAGTCGGTACGGCAGGAACGTCGGCTGTCATAATCAACCGCCTTCTACGATGTTGCGGCGATGCTCCCACAGAGTTAAGACAATTGCATGCTCAGGCAATGTCTGCAAAGCAATGTCTTGATCAGATCCTCTCTTCTCTTGATAGCGACCCGCCCACTTTCCCGCGACGGGATGATTTAACTGCTCTCAATATCTATTTTAGCGCCATCCGGATTGTGGCCAACGACATACAAAGACACATCGGGAGATTTAATATTACTACGACCGGTCGGCCTAGCTATTCGTGGAGCAGCGTTCAAAGCCTCTGGGACACTACAAACATAAAAATGTGCGAGGAACGTCTTGGCAGGCAGGTGAGAGCTCTGGCGGTATATATCAATATCGCCGAGGTTGATGAGAAGTCCCGTCATCTAGCCAAGCTCCGGCACGCGCAGGACTTGAACTCTGCTCGGGATGATGCTTTAACTTTCATTGACGCTGATGTTGCGACTTCCTTCGATGCTCCCCCGCCTTACGAAGAGATGCTCCCCATGGACGATGGTTTGGCCCTGCAAAGTTCCAGCAATACCTCTGCACTACCCCACGGCAGCCAAAGCTCTTCAGAGAACACGGACGGTCCCTCTAGACCATCGGCTTCATCAGTAAACCGGTCGCTGCAAGGTACCGAAACGGATCCTGTTCGCCCCGACCTGACTTCCGACTCGCAGCCTAGCAATATGGCTGATCCGTCTGCATCATCATCTCTCGTGCTGGCAAGGTCGACGCTCGCGTTGATGGCCTTTAACTCTCCGCACGCCATCTTGTCTTCCCAGTCGTCGCCACAGGCTGGCAGTTCAACGAGTCGGGTTGTTGCTGAAGAACCTTCGGAAGGGCCTCCTCCAGATGGCTCGTGTCCACGAACCAAATCTGGTCTCTCGGCACGGAGGATCAAGTCCTTGGCCCTTCTACGAAAACCCAAGACGACGCCCTTATCGTTAGATCGGACGCGTCAAGGAGATTTGCTGAATCCTGGCGAGTTTAGATCCCGAGTCAGCAGTTATACTAGCGGTGTCACACCTGGTTGGAGAATGGTGACATTAATAGGGAAGGAGAACAGTATGCAGAGATACCGAAACCGCTTTACCAAAGACCCGGTGGATGACATATCGCCCTCGAAAATGCAGGGAAATTTCAAAATCACCGACAAAGAATTATGGGATGCCATTCTTCACAAAGAAGCTGCGAAAGTTGCGGAGATTATGCAGCACCGGTGGAGTGACAATGTGATGGTCGAGAAGCAAGACAGTCTTATGGCTCTTCACATGGCGGCGTCTCTTGGGCTTTGTGGCATCGTACAAATCCTCCTCGCCACGGGTGCCAACCCAAACTGCAGTGATCGCTTCGGGGTTACTCCCTTGCACTATGCGGCAGATTTTGGCTGTGCGAATTGTCTGGAAATCCTTGTGGCGGCCGGGGCCAAGGTTAACGGAGTGCCACCCAAGGCGAGCCTGAAGCCGCCGATTTGGTATGCCGCTGAGAAGGGGCATGTTGAAGCGGTCAACACCCTTCTGAAGCATGGTGCGCATTTCGTTAATCAAATCACAACAATTAAGGACTCTTTACTTCACATTGCTGTCAAGTCCGGCAGTATGCCGATTTGTGAATCTCTTCTCGCAGCAGGAGCCAACCCCAACGAGAGTTTCAGCACCCTCCTCATGGCCGCCACTCGTTCTCCCGAGATACTAGGATGTCTTCGTAAGGTGGGCGCAGACATCGATATGAGAGATACCAATGGAGAAACCTTGCTCCACAAGCACGTCGCATCAGGAGATGTCCCAATGGCGCGCTTCATCTTATCATTAGGCGCGGACCCCAACTTGAAAGACGACTCCGGACGGTCGCCCCTCCATGCTGCTGTGGCGGACGGGGGCCCCGAGGTTGCTCCCGAAATGATCAAAAGGCTAAGGAAGAAGGGGGCCAACATAAACGCTCAAAACTCCCTAGGGCAAACCCCCTTACACATGGCGATCCTCTGGGGAAGGGCTGATGTGGTCCACATGCTCTGTCAATCAGGAGCGGACCTCAATATCGCAGACGAAATGGGCACCTCCGCGTGGGCAGAGGTGCAGAAGCCGGACTACACGTCGCGGACGACCAGGAATAGTTTTGCGGACTACAGAAAATCGAAACATATAATGGAGCAGTGGTTCGGCAAAGCAGCGCGGAGGAAACCGACAGTGACACCAGAACTGCCGGCTAGCCCGACCCCCCGTACGACGAATCATCTCCCCGAACCGGCAGCTGCCTCCGTATACGAAAGCAGTAGAGTTTCTCTACATGAGTTAGCAGATACCGATCCCTTTCGACCAGTCTATGAAATGCCCGCATAATGGTTTGGCGGAAAATCTCCATGGCGATGCACTTACGTGTCTGTTGTAAGCTTTGTGCCTTCTAATATCTCGGAAATTTGCGCTTCTCTCAGGTGTATACATGTAATCGAGGTAGATTCGGATATAGCGTTGTACATAAATCTACGATATACGATGAGGCACTTAATCGTTGCTAAAGCGGTGGCAGGCCCTGCATCATTACTGTGACTGCCTCCCCCTCGGCTGAGTGAATCTTTTGGAGTTCCCAACTATGCCTCGGCTTCTCATAATACGGGGTTCCTCTTCTAGCTGTTCACGGTTAAACTTGTCTATCAGGTCGTCGTCTGTCGTTCGAAGCGGGGGACGCCTCTAGCCTCGAACTCGAGCTCTAACTCCGGCCAGGAAGCTAACGCGGGCGACCATGAAAGGCCAGCTCCAACGGCGCTTTCAGGACAGGCTCTAATGCCGGCATAGGAGTTGGCGTAGGCTTCAGTGCCGTCATATTCACTGCTGCCCTGGCATCCTATGAGTTTCGGGGGAGACGGGCGCGCCGGGGTCGACCGACAAGCGATTATGACGCCGATAGAGGAGAGCTACCAGAAGCCAAGAATCGAGGTCCTTTTAAGGCCTTGGGAATATAGACAATATAGGGTCTATTCATCAGGGTTCCGGCTCACGACCGAGCTCAGGAGGTGGGTCCCCGGAAAGTGTGGGAGTTGCTGGGGTCGGTGGTCCAAGAGTAAGGCGAAGAGGCGCTTCACTTTAGGATGCCCTTTATATGGAATATCATGGTTTTTGGCGTACATGGCGAGACCTTTGAAAGGAAGATGCATAAGCCTTTCGCCATTCTCATTCTTAGATATAGAGATTTGTCTCTCGCTTCTCATACAACATGCTATACAAGAATTTACACCTCGTTTTCAATGTTCCCCTTAAACTTTGGTACTCTTGCTGTGCTTATATGGTACAGAACTATTCATTCGCTGTAGCGGGTGCTGGTACGGCATATCATTAACGCTAACAGTGAACCGTTAGGCGAGTCCCAAGCCCCTGGCAAGAGACCGTGGGCCCCGCGACTGGGCTAACATGAAGTGCACCCCCGGATGATCTTTCTGGTTACATCGGCTTCCATTGTTGCAAAGATATATCGCATCTCCTATCAGCATACTGAGTTCGACGTAGTAGATTTACTCTAAGATCAGCTAAGCCTTCTCTATCGCATCCGTGGGGATTATCTAGTGTACGCCCACAGCGACTTCGAGATGGGAGCTGAAGATGAAGCGTTTCACTGGACCGCCCTGGAGAAACAGTAGTATCGCATTGCGGTCGTTATAGGTAACCCCTCGAATGGGCTCCAAAGTTACAGCCTCAACCCCTTGGGCCAGGCCATACAACCATTATGTATCGATATTACCTTAATGAAGAGAACGGTAGAGTGCGTTCGGTTTACAGATATCTTGCAGAGAAGCAGAGGGCCCCCCAGATATAATTCCCGAATAGAATGACATGGAGTGGGGTTGTGTAACCCCTGACTATATTCTACTTACACTATTTCACTGGAGCTCATGGCTCCTCTATTCCTAGACACTCGCAAAGAACAGACTCTGTCCATAGGCTCCTTAGAGTGCCGCTATGTCACAAAGAGAAGAGTCCAATAATTTAGATAACTCCGTCTTGTCTCTACCCGACCATCTCTTGCGAAATGCCGCTCAAGATCATCGTCTGTGGCGGAGGCATTGGGGGTCTATCGGCAGCAGGGTACCTCCGCGCACAACATGAGGTCACTGTCCTTGAGCGAGGCACGCTCGACTTTACGACGAACGACTATGGCCTTTCGGTTGTTTCCAACGCTTTCAATCTTCTGCAGAGAGCAGGTATCAAACCCGAGAACCTCGACATGGTTGTTATGACCCACCTGTGGGTGAGAAACAACAAAGGCGAGGAATTAAGAACTGTGCACTTCGACACTAGGGCGAGATTTGGCGGCGCGCCGTCGGTTTTGGTCAGGAGAGCGAAACTGCAGCAGGAATTGATGCGATTCGCGACTAGCAGCGAATTCCCGGGTTCGCCTGCAGAAATCGTCCGGAATGCCAGGGTGACTCAAGTGGATGCCCGGGCCGGGACAGCCACCACTGAAGACGGTCGGGTTTTCCAGGGTGACCTGATCATCGGCGCCGATGGCCTCAACTCTGCCGTCCGATCGGCCGTCTTTGAGGGTAAAGGTACCCCCAGGAGTCACGACCTGCTTGCCTTCATCACGCGACTGCCGATTAACGATATCAAATCTGATCCGCATTTCGCTTACCTCACTGAGGACCCCGCATCTCGAGCGGGACTCAGCAGCGTTTATACGGCAGCTGGGCCTCAATCGAACAAGAGGATCATCGCCTATCATACCTCACCCAGGGACCTCCAGGTTCTCGGGTATACCTCCGAGAAGGAATTCGCTAACAGGTTTGATTCTTTAAACACGGGCATCATACAAGATATTCCAGCCTCGAGGGTGGCGGAAGATCTTGGCGCTGACTTTGCCGACCACCTTGTCGACCTCTTCAGACACGGCAATATAGATGCTTGGAGAGTCCGCGACATCACCCCCATGGAAACCTGGTTCCATGGTAAGGTGGTGTTGATCGGCGATGCCGCTCACGCAGTCACACAGCACGCAGGCCAGGGCTGCAACATCACAATCGAGGACGCGGAGGCTCTAGGATATCTTCTTAGGGACGCAATTCCTGAAGTCATTCCCGCAAAATTGGAGAAGTTCATGTCGCTGCGTAAAGGGCGCGTTGAGCTCGTCGCCCGACGATCGCGTGAGCTCGGCAACCTCCAGTCGGATGAGGATAAGGCCAAGGAGCCGATCGGGGCGGAGGAATTCGCGAGGGCCATGTATGGATATCAAGGTGCTGAACATTTCCTGAACACGTCATCGACGGTCGTCCCATGATGCCGGTTCGGCTATGGATCGACTGCCAAGGTTAGGAAGAACGTGAAGGCATTTTATTTCGGTTTCATCCCACGCTCACCAATTTCTGAGGATATGCTCCCTCCATGCTTCTTCATTCAACATTCTACCCCTCCTGCCCTCTTCCAAATCAACCTCTCACCTGGCGTATGATCCCTCCCGCGCATATGACGCACCGCAAGCCTTTTAAACTTCACTTACAGTCCAAACCCCTTCAAACCAGAGGAGACGTATGAGAAGCATGCCACGAGAGTAAATCGTCGCTGTAACCTCGTCCAAAGACAGAGTAACTCGATACATGTTGGTTCCAACCATAAGTGACATGTTACTCACACCACCCTACTGCATCTCGCCTTGCCTAGCTCACCCTACCCAGTCCACATTCCCAGCCATTCTATTTGATATACCACGACACACAGCATCATCAATCGAAAAAGCTACCCTCCAGTGGCCGCGATCTCAGCACCGAGAAAAGCGCCCGTTCCACACCAGGAAACACCGAACACGAAAAATGAGCAGTTGCGACGTGAATCACAATGGGCGGCTCCGGTTTCCGGAGGGAGGGCAATGACTTGAACCTTCACACACCACGAATGCCTCCTCATGTGTGCCATCATATCCTCGAAAAGGTGTATGCTGCCCTGAGACAACGCTTCCTTGTGATAGCCTCGCCCTTTAAAGTCCGGGGAAAATCGACTATGGCGATATCGATGTCTTCGTGTGCCGGGATACCATAGGTCGTTTCGACGAATGCGACAACGTCCAAGCTATGCGCAAGTGTATGGATGCTACAGAGTTAGAGAACATTAGGTTTCTCGTAGGTCCGACTCATGCTCTTGTCGAGCGTAAACAGAATGCGACCGCTCAATTGGCGATCCCATGGCCGGAGACTGCCGGCATGGAGACTACCAAGGTATCAAGGCCGCGGCTAGCCCAAATCGACTTTCATATTTGCTGCTCACTACAGGGCCTCGAGTGGCAAATATTCCAGTGTGCACATGGCGACATATTTTGGTTCATCCACACGATGCTGCGGCCCTTCGGTCTCTCGCTCGGTGTTGCTGGGTTGCAACTTCGAACCGAAGAAATCCAAGACGAGACGAACAATCATGAAATAATTCTCAGCAGCCAACCCTCTGAAATCCTGAAGTTTCTGGGACTGCGGCCTGATGGGATCGAGTGGGAATGACCATTCCACAGCCATGACGGCATCTTTGATTACGCCTCCACCTGCCGGTTCTTCCACGATTTCGGAGACGAGAACCTCTCGGAGGCATACCCCAAATGCATGAGATGTGAGTTCGATCTCTCGTGTCTACCTTACACCCAGAGAGAAAAACCAAAGACACTAACACTCTCTCACAGCTCGCAGGGTATACAGGGCCTGGGTAGAAGAATTCTTGCCGACGTACCGAACTCGAGGAACTTTCCCGAAGGCAGCCCCATCAAGGGCTCAAGTCCGCGGAGACGCTATGAAGTTTTTTCCTGGACCTCGACTTCTGAGACCCAGCAAGAACAACGAGGAAGTGTCCATGTTCTCTTCGGCGAAAGAAGCATACTATGCACGGAGACTTGTGTTTCGAAGGGGCCGACAGATAGACCTCTATCCACGAGTTATCCTGCCGTGTCTTTGCGGCCAGTTGTCGAATGTTCTCGGTACTAACTGGCTCGGTAACGCTGATAGGGCCGGTAGGGCCCTGCAGAGCATTATTATGGAAGACGAACGTGGTTATGGTACCTGGCCAGTGAAATCCCATATCAGGGAGTATATACGAAGGTGATAGGAGGAGGTTGGTAAAACTGCATCGATATCAAAACAAACAAATTTGGCTATATCAAGCACTAAAGAATCAGCGGATGATGTTTATCGATGGAGAATGATAACAAGTGGATTAGGGCTATACTGGAAGCGGGCGCAACGGAACGTTGCATAAAGCGGCGACCCTTGACGGAGCCAGTGCAGTCATCCCAATAGCCCTACTCGGCCTTGTTGGATTTTCCGTGGCGACCATCACGCCGGTGATACTCAGCGCTTTCGCCGCAATAGCTCCAGTGCACAGGGGTCAGCCTGTTTGGTCAATGGCTGGTTGACTTACTAGTCGAGATTTCTGTATTGCCGATAGAAAAAGTCGCATAACAGAAGAAGGGTTGAGTTCTGAAGGAGGGCCCCATATTCGCGAGACTAAAGATGGACGCTGCAACTGGTGGGTGACACCCTATCGCATACCCTCGACGTGTGCGTATGGAACCTGGCAAAGGAGGGAGGATCTCTGGAGTACACAGGAGGGACCTAATTACTCAGCAATGGCGAAACGATTGAACGCAAGACTGCGATGGACCCGTGAAGTTTACTGATCATAGTACCTGAATTATCATTTATATACTGAAATGAAGAGTGCGGTTGATTTGCTGCTTGAAGAGATTGAGGCAAGCTAACTAGCATTATACATAATTCTGGGGGCGTCAGTGAGGGCGGTTGTTACATCCTCAACCCATACAACGGTAGGGCACTAAAAGCTAGCCTAATACGTGGCTAAACTCCTCTCTCTACTTCTTCCGCTGCCTCGTCACTCGTCTTCATATCTAGGTTGACCTCGCGCATATGCTGCCCAGGTGTGATCGTCCTGCCTCTGGAGGAGAAGACACCGCCTGTGACACCTCCTTTATGGAACAGAAATGGCAGATCCTCCAGCTCCAACACCTTCGTCTCAGGGTAGAAGAAATGCACCATTGGAATAAAGACGACACTTAAACCCGCAGAGATAATGAAGGTGCGCCATCCAATATTTGCTATTAAATCGTTAGCTTTCGTCAGGGTTCATGTGCGTCATCTCTTGCTATTTCGTAACAACTCGAGGGGTACTCACCGAAAGCAATCGGCGTAATTTTCATGACAGCGAAGACGGCCATCCAGTTCCAGCCTGATGCAATTGCTAGCATCCTCGATCTAACCCTCGTCGTATTGATCTCGGTTGGGTAGAACCACGCAACCTAACATAGCCCAAGTGTGAGCATTTTGGGAAGTCATATCTCATTAGGAGTCTCGGGAGTCACTGACCGGTAGCTACCCTATACCATAAAACAACTGGAAGATGAAGATAAAAGCTGTCGCTCCGTACGCAGCACTTTCAGTTCCCAAGGACAAAAGGATCGCCACCATCACGAAGCACAGGCACAGCCCCGCCGTGCACACTATCAGCAGCGTTCGCCGGGCGTAGCGGTCCATAAGGAGAACCGGGATAGCCGAGCCAACCAAGTAGGTGCACTGCGCGCAGCCGCCCAGGATCAACGACAGCTGTCGGCCCAGGCCCATACTGTCCGTGAAGATGACCGGCGCGTAGTAGTTAATCATGTTCGAGCCGCTAAACTGCTGGCCCAGCTGGACCGATATCGTGAGCAGCAGGCGCCTTAGGTTCTGCACCTCGCCCCAGGTGAAGAGCTCCCTGAACCTGAAGGGGCCGTCCTACTGCTCCTCGGCGAGCCCGGACTGGATGTCGAGAATGGTGCGGCCGACGTCCGGGTCGTCGACGGGCCGGCCGTTGATGGCGGCGATGACGCGGCGCGCCTCGCCGTGGCGGTCGTGGGCGAACGAGCCAGCGCGGCGTCTAGGGGAGCCCGACAATCTGCAGCACGAGGAGCGCGGCGAAGACGGCCTGGAAGGCGAGCGGGAAGCGCCAGTAGGCGATGACGACGCCGAGGACGGTGACGGTGCCCTGCAGAGTGAGTAAAGCGCCACGGATGCGCGCCGGCGAGCACTCGCCCTGGTACACGGGCGCTGTCGACGAGTTGAGCCCGTTGCCGACCCCGGTCATGATGCGCCCCGCGATCAACTGCCCCACCGTGTACGACGACGCCAGCACGGCGGCCCCTGCGATCATGATGGCTCCACCCGCCATCAGCATCATGCGCCGCCCAAACCGCTCGCCAATGAAGTAGCAGAGGATCGACCCCAGTACGCAGCCGATGTCGTAAAAGCGCCGTGATGTTGCCCTACATCGCCGGGTCCGGGTTGCCGAAGTCGCGCCCGAACCTGTTGTCGGCGCCGATGATGCCCGCCATTACAACCTTGGTTATCGGGCAGTTAGAATTTGCGGACTTCCCAGACTGGTACTCCGCAGGATGGATCCCATGACTTACTGGTCACAACCGAGCAACAAGAATGCTTGACATGACGCCGCCGTAATGGCGAACACCAGAGTGTTGCCCTGAATATCGTGCTTCCACATCGCGAACGAGCCCTTCAAAATTGGCCGTCTAGCTGATTAACTTGGGATAGGTGGAAGGAAATCTGACAGGACAGCAAGAAGACGTCCCATGACTGATAACCAACTTGCGGGTAGGCAAGCACCTCCTTCCTCCTCGCCGCAAAATCACTCCGAGTGCACACTAGCTCCTCTACCACCTAAGACGCATTGAGGTTACCGGGGTTAATCCTAACTCATAGAGAATATTTCACATAATAATCCGCCCTTAATGCTCATGTCGGACCAATACCGTTGTGGCTTACATGCCCCGGACCCCCGGCAGAGCTAGCGGTAGATGCCGACAGTAGGAAGCAAAGCGGGCCACGAAGGACCGGGGTCAGGGGGTTTGTGAATAAGAGCCCTACCAAGATCTTGACCAAGGGGCCGCCGTGTCTCGGTGAGTTATATGCCGAAGCTTACTAGATTCGAGGTTTGTTCCCTGGTTCTATGGGTATGGTATATCTGGTATATGTTCTGGTAGGAGTAACGTGCTGCTTACTTAGGACTGGCATCTCTTGATTATATTCTTAGTCGACTCGGGATAGTGGTGCCATGCCACAGAGGAACCCATTCTCCCCTTTAACGATATGCCAGCTAGCCACGAAGGCGCCGATGAATATAGAAACTCAACCAAGCTATACCATGCCCTAAGTTTTCTGTATATCAACAGCTTAAGGGTCTTAACGGATTCGAGGCGCAATTTAATATGGTCCCATAAGCCCCAAATCCGTACGCCTAGTCGTCAAACCAAATCATTTCGCCAAACCTCAATAGCACAAATTTTGGGACACTTGCTTATGGTGGTCCTGGGCTACACGGCACATGGAAGAAGTTAATTGATGTCATAGGTGGAAGAGCCCTTTGCCTTACTGTAGAGGACTTCCACCCATGTTCGATAGTCCCACTATTTAAGGGGCATTCGTCGCCTTCGTATCCACAGAGGTACTCATGTAATTCTGCGACCATTCCAACTCCCATTCACGTATCGATGCATTTTAACGAGTAAACCCGCCGTGGCAACCGATTCTCCAACAGTTCCATGTCTGGGGGTTGAAAGGCCGCCTCGGAATGACTGTATTGCGGTCGCTTAGACTACACCACCGACAACCTGCCTGGGCGGGCAACATTGCTCAGGAGTAGTAGCGCATCATCCTAGAAATAGTAGAAGCAGTGCAACTTAAGCGGCCATGCGCCGAAGCCCAGTCGGGCGGGCTTCCGAGTACCCTCCGCGAAGTCCCGGCCATCCGCCAATCCGGCAGTATTCGCTACAAGTGGGTTCATACAACTGGGCAAGAGTGATGACCCGGACGACGATATCGTCTACATGGGAATGTTGAAAATACATTGAATATATTGCCGTGATGCGATGTCACCGTAGCGTAACACTGGGTCCATATGGCGCGGAGATAACTCGGCCGCCTACGGAATACCAAAGAGAAGCGGCGTCGGATGCCGTGGAGCCAAGTTAATCGTCTGCCGAGTGGGGCTGGAGCTGGGGATGGCCAGAGAAACACTCGGAGTCCAAAGTTATTTATCACGTATCTCCTAGAGAGTCCAATTGCCGCTATCTTCCCATAGCTCTCCCTTACATAATCGTTACGGGATTATGATAACAGGGTAGTGTCTTCTTTTCTGTTTTCCATTCTTCAAGAAGCGGTGGCATCCACTACCTAGTTGCAAAAATGCCGGGATTCTCAGTAAGTGAAGAGCAACGTCGGCTAAAGCCGTCCATAGTTAATTCCATGCTGATGAAGCCAACCCCGACAGCGTCTTGTCCGTTTCCTCGCCAAAAACGGCAGAGTATACTATGGAGACGCGATTCTTCCCCGGGGAGTGACCGATATCGCGAAAACCAAGCAGGCGCGTATCATCGCGGGGGATATTTTTGGCAAGCACGAGGTCACGGACAAGATTGCGGACGTCCGGTTGCTCTTGGCCCCGCTGGCGCTTGAGGATGTGAAGACAGTGAGATGTCTTGGTCTCAACTACGCCTTGCATGCGGAAGAGGCGAGTCTTTCTCCCGTCCAAGGTCGTGCTAATTGCACGAATGTGTGCTGACTAATCACAGTCGAAACTGCCAATACCGAAGTATCCCGTCTTGTTTGTGAGTAAAAGAATGACGCGGTGAGGCACGTCAGTGCTGACAGTCAGCGTAGTATAAGCCCATCACTGCGCTGTCAGGGCCGACCGACCCTATCCCTGTCCATCGGATGGCACAGGAGTGCCCGGGCCTAGACTACGAGTGCGAGCTCGTCGTCGTCATCGGCAAGCAGTGCAACGATGTACCGGAGTCGAAGGCTCTCGACTACGTTCTCGGATACGCGGTCGGCAACGACGTATCCCAACGCGAATGGCAGATACAGCGCGGAGGCGGCCAGTGGTCGCTCGGCAAGGGCTTTGACGGCTGGGCGCCCTACGGGCCTGGGATCGTGTCGCCGGAACTGATCAAGGATCCCCAGAGGCTCCGGATCAGCACCAAACTGAATGGCGAGACTGTTCAGGTAAGTTATCGACTCCGGCATGCCATATGGCCTGTGGGACTAGGCGACGTGCTGACGAGAATCAGGAGAGCAATACCGCGGACATGATCTTCAATGTGAAGCAGACGATCTCGTTCCTGAGTCAAGGCACCACTTTACTTCCCGGAGACTTGATATTCACAGGAACACCTTCCGGTGTCGGCATGGGACGAGAGCCGAAGTTATGGATGAAAGACGGCGACGTTGTCGAGGTGGCTCTTGAGGGCGTGGGCACTTGCACGAATAAGGTGGAATTCGCGACGGAGAGCCCGAAGCTGTAGTAGAGAGAAGAAATCGAATTAAACTAGACGTTCAAGTTCGACCTAGGGGTTTTCATGTAACAGCTTTTATGGAAATGCTGTCCTTGTTTACCAGTAGGTGTTCAGGTTGCACCGCACGACTAGCCACTTCAAGTAGAAGCATTGAACTGACGCAATACACAATAGAAGATACTTGGGGCAACATGAATAGACCTTTGTCCAAGACGGAAGTGAACATACCACATAGGCTCGCATCATATTGTTTTTATTTCCATATCCTCAAAGGTACATGTAGTTAATAAGGCTTGCTCTTTCGACTGAGAAGTTTACTCGTCCTTTTCGCCTCGTAGACGCAGTTCGAGCAGAAAGCTTCAAGCCTTTCCAGAGTCTCGAACGGTCCATCTTTCCTCCCACAAGATCCGAACCTCTTGTCCTCTTTCATGACCTTGAAGCATTTGTGCCGAATACCTTTATTGTGGGAGATTACATTTCCGCAACCCTTGCATCGCGTCATCTTATTCTCTGTATAGCACATTTTAGTTTTCAGTACTGAAACCACCCATGGTAACAGCAAAGAAAGACCGACCCCCGGCCGAATTTATATCGAGCATTCACCGGATGAACGGCTTAGAATTGATAATGGGCCCATGGTCATTCTTGGTTTCTGTAAACCAGACTTCATTGTTTCCGGCGTTTCATAAGCTTCACTGAATAAAGACGGAGCTATGTGTGAAAGAAAATGTAGGAAGTGCTTGTGCTTTGTTGTTGAAGTCAATTACAATAATCTGATTAAAGACGGAGCATATGAGCCGGACGACTCAGACTGTTTGTGAGGCCAGTTTTCGTCCCGCTCAAGTAGGGTCCCGATCATAGGGAATTATGTATAAGTTTCATAATATGCGGAAAAATTTAACTTTCTGTGCCAATACGTGATGTCGTGGCATATCTTCACTTGATTAAGCTGAAGGATAACTAAAAGTAGTTGTTTCCGAGGCTGAAATATGTGTTACGGGAGGCAAAAGAATGCCAACATATTGATAATTGACACTCCCGTCAAAGGCAGGAAAGCAGTAGTCCTTTTTTTTATATAAAAAAAATAAAAGAAAGAAAAGAGAAAGGACACACACAGAGAGACAGACAGACACACACACACACACACACACGCAGAGAGAGAGAGAGAGAGAGAGAGAGAGAGAGAGAGAGAGAGAAGAAGAGAGAGCACATATGGAAGTGAGATCCAAAATGGATCTCAAAAAAACAAAGATGACCAGAAAGTGGTTCGAACGGTTCACGTTCGTGAAAGTCAGTTTGCAGCTGCCGGGAATTGCACCCAGGTCTTTTCCTTTCACCACAAAGGGATTGGGAGGGAAACGAGTTGACTCCTACTCCACAGCTGCCAGCACCCGATTCTGTTGAGATTCGTTTGCTAATTGATGGCTATATGTATACGTGTGGACCGGGCTCGTGATCTCCCTGGATGAGATGGAACGTAGCTGCCTTGGGATGCATGGTGGGCACGCACACTCCAAGTGGCACGGTCTCAACCGGCATGTGTTTCTTTACATGGCATTTCTTTCGTCTTGTATCTCTGAGACATGCCACATGGACTTAAGACCGGCTTGCGAGCTTTTTCCAGCTTGTGTCTCTCGCCCCTGAAAACTCCATACTAGGCCTATCTACGTTGTGGCAGGCCTTGCGGCTGACCGCTTCTGGGAATACTTAACGCTACCTATGTAGTGATAACTAAATTTATTTGTTTTCTACTAGGTATTCCTTTGACTCCCGATTTTATAGTAAGGAATCCTGTGAGAATTTTACAACTGGTAACCACATCGGGTACCTACCTGCTTAAGCAGGAAGACCAAAACACCGGTCAATTATAGGGCGAAGCATGAGGAATACTCGTCCGGTTCACATCAAGTATATTCAGTATTTCTGCAAAATTAATGAACAGGTCAATGGAATGCAGGGACAAATCTATTTTTTTATATGAGCTTTGAAGCCATGTACCACCACCCACTTCTCACATATGCCACCCAGTTCGGAATCTGAAAGCTAGAGCGCCCATTGGTCTTGAGAGACCACGGATATCCCATGGTCTAAATTGGAGGCGCTAGCTGTCATGCCCACAGACAAATGACCTGCAAAGATGGGTTTGATCCGAGGGTTTCAAGCTCGAAACGACTAACAGCCTTTCAACTATTTGACGGTCCATTCATACAATGAACCAAATCGGAAACCACGGTATCCCGTCCGGTGTTCGGTATGAAGAAACAGGGAACGAACGTGGCACGCTCAAGATCTGTTTACACCCGTTCTTGCGGGCACCTAATCGGGTTGTCGAAGGGACGTTGCCAGATGAGTAGGAAAGAAGTGGCACCAACCGAGAATACGAGTGGATCCCAGTATATATTTATGAGGCCCGAAGCGATTGCAACATGAAAATAGGTGCCCCCGATGATTGCTCAATAAGAACGGTCCTCTCCGACGTCCTGCCGGCTATTTTCAGTTTGCGAAAGACGCCCGAGAAATAGTTGCTGGAGGCTCAAACTCGCTACTCGTATCGGCTCCTTGCCACGCCAATTCGCATCAAGGGCTGAAGGTGTATCATACGTGCACAAGAAACCCATACGCGGCGTGTACAAGGATCTAACCGGAAACGAATAGAGCATTTTCACAGGGCCGGCAGGCCTTTGATCCCTACAGTTACCAATAGATGAAGAGGCTCACGGAAATCCGTGGATTTGACGCGAAGGGATTGCGACGGAGGGTTATGACGATGCCTGCTCATATCGATGAGAGGGCAAGGGAGAAGGAAGAATGGATCACGCATTTGGGCTTTGGAGATAAAAATGATAATTACTTCTCGGAACCTCAAGACGGCAAACTGTACCTATAGGCTAGCTTCGATGGCGCTAGGTATATTCCATAGTGGTAATTAGAGAACCTGTGATTAAGAGTAACCACGGACAGTCAGGACCCCCAAGAGAAAGGAGTGGAAGAGTGGGGGGTGCGGGTAAAGGGAAGGACAGGGTGACTTTTGCTATACTCGTTGGCGATTGGAGTCGATTGCAATGGAGCTTCTATGCACACAGTGTTGAGTTGGGATAGTCACGTTAGGTTGGAGCTTTACGATAACCAAACTACCTGCGTTAGGCGGGACATGTACGCTGGTGGGGACAACAACTGCGGGTAAGGATAATCAGTCTGTAGGATTACGCTGGGCATATATTGCTACATGATCGCATCTCCAAAACATACAGAAATCGTCATTCATCAGAGTCATGACAAATGGGCATTAATGGTGGCATTTCAAACGGACCGGGTCCAAGCTCATCCATCCCCACACCAAGACATAAATCTGACCAACCGTCACATCGCACATCGATTCATAACGCAACCCAAGACACACAATGCCCCCATCAGAGATGAGCGTATCAAACAATTTCGAGCCAGAGCAGCCCCCGGAAAGGGCAGCAATGCAGCTGGTTCGAGCCCCCTGGGCCACAACCCACTGCCGGAAAGGCAGTCGTACCAATGGACAACGCCGTAGCTCCCCAGAATAAAGGTCCAATTTCTACCTGACCTTCACACAACATAAGCAAGTTTGAAATGGTAGCCCAATGGCATATCAAGGATTCGGACCGCGCTTATCATGAGCCAGTGAGCTTTCTCCACCAACTGCTGCGCGGTGTTGTAGTATCCGGGAAGACAGGCTCGCGGTGGTGTTTCTCCCCGCTACCATCAGAGCCGCCGCGCCGGTCTCGATCTCTGTCGCTACGCCGTTCGCGCTCTTCGCGGCGTGCCCGGCGACGCCTTTGATTGTCGTCTAGCTCGCCGTAGTCCTCGCCGTACTTCGCCCGACTACGTCGCGGGTCATGGTCCAGGTCGCCGTGATCCTCACTATATTTTGCGCGACTACGCCTTGGACCATCCTCAAGCTCAACGTAATCTTCGCCGTATTTCGCCCGACGCCTGGCTCTGCGCGCGGCACGGCGGGCTTCGTCGTCGGTGGTTAACGGGGGAGGATCCGTGACAAAGCCTTCCTCCTGAGGCGGGCCGGCATCGGAGAGTTCCTTCACCCAGGAGCTGGTCCCCGAGTGAGGCCAGGCCGGCCTCTTCCCCCTACGCTCGTCATCCACATGTCTAGAGCTTTCTCGAGGATGGACATAGTCGTCCACCAGCGCTGAGCGTCGCCGACTGGCTTCCTTCTCTGCCCGTCGCGCTTCACGTCTTCTCCTGCGCTCCTCGTCCTCCTCAGAGGCATCGACGTGACGCGAACGCCGTCGGTCTGCGTGGGCGGCACGCCTAGCCTCGGCCACGGCTTCCTCTGCGGCGGCAGCGGCTTCTTTCTCAAGCCTGCGGAGACGCCGACGCTCAGCTCTCTCGGCTTCTTTTGTCTCGGCGTCACGGAGCTCTGTCCCACGTGGACGCGTCGATCTGCGTTCAGCACGTCTAGCCTCGCGTTCTTCCTGCTTTCGAGCTTCGGCTTCTTCCTGCTTCCGAGCTTCTGCTTCCTCGCGCCGCTTGCGCTTCTCGCGTCTAGCTTCTTTGGCAAGGCGCTCTTCTTCGGCCGCCTTTTCCTCGGCCCTCCTAGCGCGACGGGCTGCGCGACGAGCCTCTCTGTCGCCATCCGTTGTATAATCGTTCTCCTGGTCACGATAACCGCGCGAGCTCTTTATTTTCTTATCAGGTCTGCCATCGTCCTCGGGCGCGTGGTAGGTGTGACGTCGCCGAGGTTCGGGGCGCTTCTCTGTGCGTGAGCTTGACATCAGGCCGCCAAAAATCCCGGCCAAGCCCTTCTTTCCGCTCGACTCGGATCGCTTAACCGGCGTCGGCGCCACTTCGGGGGCGTCGAACATTACATGGTCATCCGTCTGGAATTTGGGACGTCGACGGGATGTCTTTTCCGGGCTAGAGGCTAGGTTAGCAGTCTCTGCCATAGGGATATCATCATATTCTTCGACGGGACGCGGTTTGCTTCTGCGCCTCTTATGGCTATCGTCGGCGCCAAGTACCTGGGCCGCTTTGGAAGACATGGAGGGCATGGCTTCAGGCGGTGGTGACGTGAGACCGCCCGTCATCTCGGCAGAATGGCGGCGCGAGCTGCCTGACTTGCGTGGATTATGCTGCTTGTCCGGCGTCGGCATCGAACGCGATAGCGGTGGCGTGCTTTCGAACAAGTGACTCATGCGCGGCTTAGCTGTTGCTGCAACTCTATCGCGCTTCTCAGCCTTGTCTGATGATGAGTCCTTTGAGTGAGTTTTCTCCTCTATGTCTCTTCCGAACCTTCTTCTATCTTCCCACCCAGAGTTCAGGGGCTTCGAGTACTTCTCCTTCTCATTTTGCATAGTAGAATACACCGCCCATGGTGAAGCTCCATCTCGACTAATTTTTGGACGCTCTTTCCTAGATGATCTGATCTCGGGCGGGGGAGGGGGAGCATCAGGAACGGCTGGAGGGCGAGGTGCTGAAGGTGGCGCCGCAGGCTCCTCTTCAGATAGTCCCTCGGGAGGTTCTTCCGGCGGTTCTTGGGGTGCATGTTCGGGTGACACCTTGGATGCAGGTGGAGGTGGAGGTACCGGCGGGGTAGGCGGCGTTGCACCTTTGGACTTGCTCGAATGTTTCTTGCTCTTCTTTGATTTCTTTTGGACCGCCTCGTCAACAGTCTCGATTATCTCGTCACCGTCTCCGTCCCCTGGGAAGCTTCCAGGGATATCAGATGCTTTGATCCTCTTCGATTTTGCCGAGGCCTCATCTGGCCGAGGCTCTGGCGCAGGTTCGGGTTCGGCTTCGACTACACGTTCGGGTTCTGGATCTAGCAAATGTCTCCTCGCTTTCTTTTTGGCCTTCTTCCTTTCCTCTTTGGAAAGTGGCACGATAGGTGGGGGTGGCGGCGGTGGAGGGGCTGCCGGCAGCGCATCAACAAAGTCGTCTTCAGCCTCAGTTTCCTCCTTGGCTGACTCAAACGGCGCGAACATCTTAAGTTTGCCGGAGATTTTGGTCGCCTTATTCTTCATCGCACGCTCCCTGACCGCCGCAGAAGGCGACGTCACATCTTCCTGGGCGGTAATATCTTCGGTATCCTTTGACGACCCAGCCGATGTAATCTCGGGCGTGTCTGAAACATGCGGTTTGAAGATACTTACTGGCTCAGGCCAGAAACTCTTCTTCGCGCCCCAGAAAGAGAACGGATCCTTATCTTTCTTGGGCACGGCCCTGGGAGCAGATAAAATATCGTCGAGTTGTTGAATTTCCTCTGGCGCCAACTGGTCCAACTCGTCCTCAAGATCCAGCAGGTCCAGGTCCTTTGTGCCAACATTCTCATCGGGCTTCTCGTCGGGCTTCTCGTCCATCTGCTCGGTGATCTCCTCATCGACCTTCTCGTCGACTTCGGCGGTAGCCTTCTCCTTGGCCTTCTCCTTGTGTTTGGAGGATGAACTGCCCTTATCCTTGCTGCTGGATTTGGACTTTTTCTCCTCTGATTTTGAGCTCTTCTTGGACTTCTTCCTGGCTGCTTCGGCTTCTTTGCGTTCGCGCTCAGCTTGTTCCTCAGCCTCTTGGATTGCTTGCTCCTCCGCTTCGCGTGCAGCCCGTTCTTCGGCTTCGCGAGCGGCTTGCTCCTCAATCTCACGTGCAGCTTGCTCCTCGGCCTCTTTGGCTAGGTCGTCCGCCGCCTGCTCTTCCTTGCGGCGGTTAGCGTTCTTGATCAACTCGTCGAGCCGCCTCTGCTCATTCGTGGTCAGCCTGACGAAACGTCTCTGCTTTTTGGCTTCGAGGGCAGCAAGTTCTTCCTCTTCCGCAGCGATGGCGGCATCTAACGCAGCTTGGGCTTCCTTCGCGGCTTGGGCTTCCTTCGCAGCCTCAGCAGCAGCCTTTGCCTCGGCTTCAGCCGCCTGCTCTTCCCTGCGGCGGTTAGCGTTCGCGATCAACTCATCGAGCCGCTTCTGATCATTCCTGGCCAACCGGCCGCCACGTGTCTGTTTTTTGGCTTCGAGGGTAGCGAGTTCTTCCTCTTCCGCAGCGATGGCGGCATCTAACGCAGCTTGGGCTTCCTTCGCGGCTTGGGCTTCCTTCGCAGCCTCAGCAGCAGCCTTTGCCTCGGCTTCAGCCGCCTGCTTTTCCCTGCGGCGGTTAGCGTTCGCGATCAACTCCTCGAGCCGCTTCTGATCACTCCCGGCCAACCGGCCGCCACGTCTCTGCTTCTTGGTTTCGAGGGTAGCGAGTTCTTCCTCTTCCGCAGCGATGGCGGCATCCAGTGTAGTCTGGGCTTCATTCGCAGCTTGGGCCTCAGCTTCGGCAGCCTCCTTGGCCGTGGCTTCAGCCGTAGTTTGCTCTTCGGCCTCATCCGCTGTATCGACTTTGTCAACGGCCCGTTCTTTCTTACGGCGGTTGGCATTCTCGGTTAACTCGTCGAAACGCCTCCGGTCTTTCTTGCCCAATTTGCCCGTATCTTCTTTCTTCATTTCGAGCGTAGCGAGCTCCTTCTCTTCTTCGGCGACGGCGGCATCCGCTTCAGCAGCAGCTTGGGATCCAGTTTCGGCGGCTTCAGCCGCAGCTTGCTCTTCGGCCTCATTGATTATATCCTTGGTTATACCGACTTCGTCAGCGGCCCGTTCTTTCTTACGGCGATTGGCATTCTCGGTTAACTCGTCGAAACGCCTCTGGTCTTTCTTATTTAATTTGCCCTTTTTTCCTTTCTTCGTTTCGAGCGTAGCGAGCTCCTCCTCTTCCTTGGCGACGGCGGCATCTGCTTCAGCAGCAGCTTGGGATCCAGTCTCGGCGGCTTCATCAGCAGCCATCACCTCGGCTTCGGCTGCTTCAGTCGCGGCCCGCTCTTCGGCTTCCCGTTGCGCTTGCTCTGCTGCTTCCTGCGCTACCTTCGCTTCGGCGTCCCGAGCGGCCTTTTCTGCCGCGCGACGGTTGGCATTCTCCATCAGCTCGTTCCACCTCTTCTGTTCGTTCTTGAGTAGCTTACGCCGCGCTCTCTTGGCTTCAAGAGTGGCGATCTCTTTTTCCTCGGCAGAGACATTTGCTTGCAGCGTAGCCTGCGCCTCCGCTGCCGCGGCTTCTTCGGCTGCAGCCCTTCCCTCGTCTTGCGGTGATCCATCCCAGACATTGTGCTCTAGCTCTTGCTCGGCCTCGGGGTCACTTAGTCCCAGAGATGGCGGAGTAGGGGCAGGTGGTGGGAAGGCGCCCATTTTAGATTTGTCTCCTGTCTTTGAAACACCCCAACCCCAGGGATCGTCGTCATCAGCTTTGCTCTCCTCTACAGCGTCAGGTTTCACGCCGTTAAGTTGGGACCCATTTTCAATTTCGACCGGAGCGTTTTTGTTACCTTTCTTGTCTCTAGCAGACCTGCTAGAACCCAAGATGTTACCGGTTTTTGGCTCTTCAATAGAGTCAGGGATTAGGTTGCCATCAACACGCTTCTTCGTTTTCTTGTCTTTCTTACTGGCTTCGAAAGTGCCCCAGATATCGAGATCACCGGCACCGGGAGGTTCTGGCACTGCAGGCGGAACTTTTGCTGGGGGTTCTTGTTCCTTCGCCTTTTCTAGGTGGATAAGCTCAGAAGAAATCGCAGCTGTGGCCTCAGAGATCTTCTTTTTGACGCCCCAGAAGCTCCAAATACTATTCGATTTCTCGGCAATCGACTGCGGTCCGGGTCTCCACGTATGGTTGGGCTTTTCGACAGCCGGCTCTGTTTTTTGGGGTTGTGGTTCTGGATCCTTGTCTTCGGGTTCTGGATCATTGTGCTCGGATTCGGGTTCATGCACAGGCGCAGATTCAGGCTCGCGCTCGGGGTCTTTGGGGACTTCTTCGGTTGCGCCCTTCTTCTTCTTGTCTTTCTTGGCAGTACCAAATGTGTCCCAAGTGTCGTTGTCCACCTTCTTCCTTCCTTCCTTCTTCTTCTTTGAATCCGGCTCTGGTTCAGGTTCATGTTTAGGCGCTGGGTCTTTAAGGGATACTGGCTCGGCATCTAGGGTATCTCTCTTTTTTTTCTTCTTTTCTTTCTTGGCTGTGCCAAAAGACCAGATGTCCTCTTCCTTCTTCTCAGATTCAACAGCAGACGGTGGTGTAGGTTCCAGCTCAGGCTCAGGAGGCGGAGGCGGAGGTTCAGGGGCTGGTTCGGGGTCAACAGCACCCCCCTGTTTCTTCTTACTCTTTTTCAAGGGCATAGCACCTTCGCCTCTCTTTTCGGACTCAGGTTCCGGTTCGGGGTTTGGATCCGACACCGTTTTAAGCCGCCTCGTTTCCTCAACCCCCTTACCTTTCTTCGCCTTACTCTTTGTTGTCGCATCCCCACCTAACCAGTCATCCTCCTGTTTCTTTTCGAGCTCTGATGTAGGGTCGACAATGGCGTTCTTTCCCTTCTTTTTCTTTGGAGTAGGTATGGTGTCCCGGAAACCGCCCTCTTCCTTATTATCTTCCTCTGGCTCGGACTCGGGTTCCTTGACTTCCTCAGGACCCCCCTTCTGCTTCATGGACATGCGCCAAACGTCACCCCAGGATTCGCTCTCTTTCGCGGGCTCTTCCGGTGCTGGGGATCCAGGTTCGTCGAATTCTTCAATAGCGCCTTCCTTCGTTTTCTTCTTGGACGTAGTTGTACCCCAGGCGCCCAATTGGTCGTCAGTAGCCATGTACTGATCCCCCCTGGATGCGTCCTTGGGCTCCGCCGGCTTCTCAGGCTCCAGATCGCCCCAAGAAAAGCTCGCCTGGTTCTTTTTCTTGCTCTTCTTGTCCTTCTTGTCGTTGACAGTCTTGAAGCCAAAGTCAAAGTTGTCTTCCTTCTTCATTTCGGATTTCTCCTCGGGTGCAGCTTCGGCTTTCTTCTTGGACTTGGGCGTATCGACGCTCCACGGGTTTTCCTCGACTACTGGTGGCTTTTTATCCTCAGTATCTTGGAGCTTGTCAGCCACTTTGGACCCAGACCAATTAAAGATGCCCCAGGAACTGAGTGGGCTGGTTTTTGTGTTTCCTGTCGTGTTTCCAGTAGTGGGGCCGAGCGATGGTGCTGTGTTGTCTAACTTGATATCCTGATATCCATCGACTTTGGCCGAGTCGGCTCGCGATTCCTCCAATGTAGTCTCGATCTGATTCTTGCCCTTTTTCTTTTTCTTCCCCGCGGTCGCGGAGGCAACCCAATCGTCATCCTGGTTGCCGTTCGTTGCTCCGTCTGTATTTTCCTTGTCGTCTTTGCCATCCTTATCACCTTTGTTGCCCTTATTGTCCTTACCATCATTGCCGTCGTCACCGGCGCCACCGCCGGACTTACCAGAATCGCCATTCGTGTCACCACCATTGCCGCCGTTATTGCTCCCTTCATCGCTACCGCCACCCCGACCGTCATCCTTCTTAACCGGTGGGTTCAGATTAAGGGGTTGCATTTTCCCGTTTTTTTTCTTCTTGGCGCACTGGATGAAGCCTTTTTCGGACGAAAAATCAACGGAAGCCTCCATCGCTGGATCATCAAACAATGAACCCCTTCGCCGTTCTCCTCGACGTCGGCCGTCTTCTGGGGGTGGAGGCTGAGAACTCCCGGAATCTGACGAGAGGGGGCATTTCGGTTTAGCGGCCTCCCCGGTCTGGGCACTGTCTTTCGGGACATCAGACGGGATATCACTCTGCTCATCTTCGTTATCGTATGATTTCGATATCCGTCGCGAACGTTTCGGCGTGGCATTAGGGATCTCCAAAGGCCTCGTAGTGATACAACCACGGGTCGGTTTTGAAAAGGGGCCGTTTCCCTGCTCGGTCCGCGCAATTAGCTTTTTCCGTCTTTAGAGTGTCGACGGTTTATGTATGCGATTGACGGTAACTTGAATGTTCCGAGAGAGCTCTCGACTAGGCCTCCAAAACCTGCTCGCTCTCTTCTCATTCGTACTAGCCAGAATTTGTTCAAAGCACGGGAAGAGACAAAATAACACATACAGGTAGGGCCCTGGCCTGATTGAAAAGCCATGAGCTTGCGATGAGCTTCAATCGAACATCTACGTCGAGCTCATCCCACTGAGGCACCGTGATCGTACTTGCAGTCGCCAAAGGCTGGGCCGCCAGCCAGGCAGATGCGCTTCTTGTCCCGCTCGCGCAGAACGCCATAACCTCGACCGCAGCCATTCTTCTGGAGGGGAAAGCTCGACTGTTCGCGTCGGGCTATGAGAACCATAGAAGCTGAGAATGGTGTCTTAAGTCAGCTGAATTGATAACAAAGCGGATGCCGCGATCGTCTTTCGGGTCGAGGGCCTAAGACGGCAGCAGGAATGCTTCGAGACTATGGGCGCCAGCGTAAACCGTCCTGACTTCTGCCAAAAGCTCGAACGTATCAAACGAATCATTCAGGCTTTCGAGGTTTCCGGATAGCGCGAAAAAGGTCTTCGTTGCTCAAAAGGGTAGGATTGTGCTGGACAAAGCAGAACAGGTTGGCGCAAGATTGAGTGCCCCAGAGCTCTTACTTCCCCAAATCCGACGGGATTTCTGCAATAGTTACTATGCGCCTTTCTGCTACTCCTTCCGGCGTTCTCCTTGCCGTAAGAGAGTGCGAAAAAAATATTTTCGAGTTTCGCTTGCGCTCCAATGGAAAACATAAGCGAAGTAAACAGGGTCGCAGTAGGAAGTGGTTGGTCGTGATAACCACCAATGGCACGCGCAGAGTTGATTCTGGCGGTGCGCAAGCTGCAAATATAGTAAGACGCTGTGAGATGGGTGTCCCCCTACGTATGAGTCGTGACGCCCTTCAGCCGCTCCAGCACGTCGTCTTACCAGGCAGATGGATTAAGCAATCATCAATCGAAGTTGCAACTGTCGATCAAAGTTGCAAACTGCTTCGTACTTAGGACTTCGTCCCCAAAGCAAGACCGTCTCTTTTCCTCGCTTGCACCGGGTTAGTCAAGTGTACAAGGGCAGGAAAGACGATACGAAGTACATGTATCTATTAGCCTTATGTTGTGTGTATGTATGTATGTATGTACGTATGTATGCATGTATGCACGGGTATGCATAAGAATATGTATGGCTGGTTTCGCCTGCAGGTTCCTACATAGGGGGGTACAATGATAATATGCCGTCTTACTGAGGCCACAGGGTCTTGAAAAGGATGTGTGCATCAATACTGGTTCGTACATCGAACCAAGAAAAACTTGTGATTGTCGGATGGCTGGTCGAGATATTTATTGGTTCCCGCCTGCGTGATCTGCCCCCCCACCTCGATATTTTGTTTCCACTTACACCCACAGAGTCCCGTATCACTTCCGTTCATCAAACAGTACTTTCTTTAAGGGTATTCTATGGAGGTACATACGTCCGCGATGGTGTGTCCTGGTCAGAGGAAATATGAAGAAGACCAATATATGAACAGAGGGACGGAGATAGGGATAAAGGTATGCGTAATAGTAGAGGCATAATTAATATCCCCAGCCGTGGCCGTCTTGAATACCTTAAGGCAACCCCCACTATGCCAACATCATTTGGATCCCATGACAACCTCTAGCTACAACCTTCCCGTTGCCCCTGTTCTCATCACAGGTGGGGCCACGGGTCACGAAGTCAAACTTGTGGGTAACAGGAACCTTGTGCAATGTTGAACTCCCTTGCAAGGTGCACCTGCCACACGATCACCCTGTCCTGTCACCCCATCCACCTATGAGAGACGCGATTTTGGGGAGCCCCTCCGCCACTCCTTTTGATTATTGAACCCCTCATCTTGTCAAGTTTCCCGGCTCCAAGATCGAGAGATTGAGTTATCCAGCCTTGTTCACATCCAGGTCCTGATCAAAATAATTGGCATCCATTTTTAGGACCCACTCACCAAAAGCGTATCAATTATTTTGATCGTGACCTGACATCTTATCTGGGCAGGTCCGTGTTCTACTCATGTACCGAGAGCATGAACCACAGGACAAGGACAAGCACGAAGATAGTCACGGATGAATGGGCAATGAAGGATCATCTCTCTCCCAAGCATACAAGTCCATCGCTGGTGGAATCTGCTGCGCGACACAACTGTCCCCGTGCCCCTGTCAGGAATGAATACAATAATACATAGCTTTCTTGGACGCGACCAATAGTTGTGCCCAATTGCTGGTGCATAATGAACGCGCCGCCCGCGGCTCATCTACTTTATCCCCATCACTCCTTCAGTTGAGGTATCGATACATGATGGGATGGACAGCTATACGCCTGCTAGCCAGACTTCCACGTTGTTGGACCCATCCTGCCGGTGAAGACTTGTGGTCTGAGAACCCCGTCGCATCTCGCAACCACTGCCGGCCTGCTGTCCATGTCTCTTTTTTTTCTTTCCTTCCCTATGGTACGAAGTATTTATCAGGATACATATATTTTCCCTTTGCCGCTCCAGCAAACACGCGCGCAGAATGCAATCCAACTCCAACCCTTGCTACTGTCCGTGCAAGACTGGGCGTCCTCGCTTTACCATATTGTAGCATGCGACTCTATTCACACTTCCGAGCCTCTTTCCAGTGAGGACGCCTGATTCGCCGTAGAAGGGATAGTCAAATAGGCAGGCTATTGCGGATCCCTCCATGCAGCTACAGTATCTTACACGCCTTTGACCGAAAGAGGTATCGCGAGGCCTTCACCGCTCCAAACGTGCATCGAGGCATCCATCCTGGATGCACAGAAAAGTGCAAGAAATTTGCAAACACATTCAAATGCTTTGAGTTCATTCTTACTGGAGACAAATTGCTTTGTCGCTGCTGGTACCATCGATGCGTCAGTGGGGGCGCGGTTCAGTGATCACTCGATTCTGACGACTAATCTAGCGACGGGTTCGTCCGTCCTCCAGCTACGTTTCAGCGGTCAAGCCCAAAATGGGAATGTTTATATCCATCTTGTCTCGCCGTTCATGATGAGTCGCTTTGTACTTGTCGTACGTTTTCACTCGGCAGGCCATCTTATTCTCATCGGGCTCTGGGCTCCATTGCAGTTCCCAATCTTGAACCCAAACAGTCTCTTCGTACGTACTCGGCCTTTCCGGATTCGGGCGTTCGATCTCGGTGGATATCTGCGTATCACACACCTGCTACTACGCCTCGGTGGAGAAATTGAAGCCCAATGACGACCTCCATTGTAGTCTACGCCGGTTTGTGGCGAAAACCGCAGGCGTCGACGTCGCCCGAATCTCCGTTGTTCGTTCTAAGAATCTTCGATCCTTGGAGGTCTGGATTGAAGGTAGGTACGCGACTGTAGGCATCTGTGAGGGGGCAGCTCTGTCGGCCATGGTGTTCGGCATTTCCCCCTCCTCTTCTTGGTTTTCCCCTGACTGGCTTGAAATTTTTTTCGGTCCCCGACAGGAGATGCGCGCACTTGATGAACCCATCAAACGGCAAAGAAGCCTGGTCAATGAACTTTTTAGCATTTCCATCCTAAGGTTGCGCCTCTATTCAAGGCGCCCGCATATATAGGGCTCCCATCGAAGGTGCGTTGGCTTGAACTTGAGAAGACTGACGATTCCTAAAGCCGATTTAAAATGGTGTCCTGGCGCATATGTTAGGTGAGGTAGATAGCCAAAGTGCAAATTCGGTTACGCCTTCAAAACTGGAGTCAGATTGGATGCCACTTACCTAAAACCGAAACCAATATTGTCCATCCCCCCAACGTTTATCTAGCCCCCTATGAGCAACGTCACAGTTCATTATGGCCCCTTCTCAGAGAGCGGGTATATGCAAGCTCGCTATGTGGATATATACCAATATGTCCAACGCATCTGATATCACGAGCCCAGGTTCCTCTGAGTGGATCGGTCTCTTGGCCCTTGTTCCTGTATCTACCCCGGAGGTCAGGGTCCAGTATACAATGCACCGGCTGGACTGAAGCACCGGTCCCCAATTCATCCCAAGTCCAGTTCAGCAAGTCTATGGGGATATATCGCGTCCGCTGGCACCAGGACGAGCCCAGATATCTCGGGGCTGTGCATAATGGTATAGACGAGCCATATATGGGCGGCGTATTCACCAGGCCGGCCAGCGTCTCCACCGCATGCTTTTCGCCTTCCTGGGGCTCTCACTGATATCGAAAGATGCTTGTGCCTGCAGTCAGTCATTCATGTCCGATTAATCGTAGCAAAAGCGGGCGCTTGGGTCCGGGCTGGATTTATGCATACGTGGCCGCCATTCCTGGGTAGTTTCTACCGTTCATCAGCGGCTTCGATAAGCCGAGACGGGCGGGAACAGCCTATGAACATCAGTCTAGCGACGTAGTGACCGTCATAAGTATGAACATCGTTTCTCGAGCAGGCGAATCGGATATAAAGCATCGCATGCTGTTCTTGCTTCATCAGCGCCAACTATTGCCTGGCCTATGGTCGGTCACCACACTTCGCGGCAAGCTGTTCTGCCCAAGCTGCACAACTGCTGTCCCGAAAGAGCGGCAATGCTACTAGGTCGTCGCCAGCGGTGAAGACTTCTAGGCAGAAATTATCGTGATGATGTCGTGGTGATGACATATAAGCCATAGCGTTGGCGTCATGTTCCGACCCAAATCCTATTGAGACACCTTATACAGTGCTTAATGTCCTTCCTCTGCAGCTCTATGATCACGGGAAAGTGCGGCTTCTCGAATGTTCCAACAGGAATAGCTCGGTATCCGACTTGCTCACAGTCCGCGAAGCCGCCATGATGCTCATACGGACCGTTGAAGGGGACAACGAAGGTCGGTAAAAGAGAGACTTGGACGATGATCTTGTGTCTAAAGAGCGCAAGAAGGACCCTGGACATCCCCGACAAGCCCTTTTATGACGAGGCAGAGAAAAAGGGGGGGAGGGTGGGGTTCAGTAACTTCCGCGGGCTTTGACTAGTTCAGCTTCGAACGGCACTACAGTCTATCAATCTCCAGGTGTGTCGCTAGCACCGGTCACAGTCGAAGACGTTGGAGCTGCGGCTTGTCTCGAGATCCCTTGCTGGAGGCTTAAGTCACCTCTCGAATCGAGGGGGGCATCCGTAGCCAAGGTTTAGGCATGTTCGTGCCCTAGACCCCGAATTGTGAGTAAACAGCCAGTGCTACAACTATCAACCGATGCTCAGGTTTCGGGGATTTAAGAGCCGCTTACATTCTAGTGGCGCCGTTTACAGGGCCGTCATCAAGGCCCGCAACGTCGTTCGACCGTGGTCCTTGATACCCCTGAAGTGCCGGCTGGGGCTTTTGACAAGCCGCTATTGGGAAATTTGGAGTCTGATGTCTGCACTGAACCGCTCTTTTTGCTGAGGGTCTCCGGTGCGGACTAGGAGTGAATCAGTGCTACGATAACCTATTTCTTGGAAACAGAGCTTGGTGGCTAATTGCCAATTAGGCTATTGCTGCACTGTAAGTCGGAAGGGCAACAGCGTGCTCCGCCATTCAGATCAGGCTAGTTTACAGCCTTGACAACATATCGGCTCTGTTTCCTGATACGTCGATCATTGCGGGCAGTTCTTCTCATGAAACTGTGCTGATATGTCACGTCTTCATCCTTAGTGATTGACAACACCTACACCCAGAAATGGAGGAGGTGGTCTGAGCCTACAGTTCGGATTCTAAATTAGACACGGAATTGGAGGCGCTCTTTCAACCACCTCGTTGGAGATGAGAAGTGCACAGTTCCCGCAGGTAGCAGTAAAGTGACCATATGTAGCTTAAGGGTTCGCGACGAGGGAGCGTTCACCAAGAGCTGATAAGTATTCCGTTCTTCCGTGATGGTCAGCTTGCACTCCTAGCAGACGGATCTTATGAACAACTATTCGATATCGAAGATATAGATGGCTTGCGAGCTGAGAACTGCGAACGCTGGATAATTTTTAATAGGGGTGCCTGAACAGACAACACTTTTCAGGGTATGGCTACACGACAGGAAGACGCGCTGAAGGCCGGTCCCGGTCCGCCAGTGTCTTCAACCGGCTCCCGTACAGTCAATTTCCCCCACATCAGCGAGCCCTTAACTTATTAGGTAGCAAACAGTCTCATCAAAGCGCATAGACGAGCTTCCCAGCACTAACCCCGCAGTTCCTCAGCTCCTCGAGGCCGACGAGCACGTCCTCGAGCCCGGCGCCGCCCCTGTTCACGACGGGGTCGACCGTCCGGATCAGGCCCCTGGCCAGCAGCCCGCGGCTCGTCTCCCAGAGCGCCTTCGTGAACTCAGACTCGTCGCGCTTCGGCGGGGACTTGCCCCACGAGAAGGCGCAGCGCTCGCTGAAGATCTCGTAGCCGAGCGTGAAGAGGGGCGGGACGCGGACGTTGGGGTTCTCGCGGCACAGCGCCTCCTCGTCGGCGGGTACCATGGCGCCCTGTCTGGGGTCCTCCACGGGTCGTCCCCGAGCGCGGGCGCGCACAGGTCCGCGCCCATGCCCCGTGCAGTCCCAGGCCACCGTCAACGCGTTGTCCGTGAGCGCGCGGATGTCGGCGCCGAGCGACCGCGGATAGTCGGACTTGCCCGGCGAGCAGGTCGCGACGACGCGCAGACGTGACGTCTTCGCGAACTGGATCCCGAGGAGCCCCGTCACCGTGCTGCCGCCGTGGGTCAGGATCGGGTACGGCTCCGCCGCGGGCCCCGTTAGCACCGGCAGCTTGAGGGACTTGTAAAGCTCTTGGCCCTAGTCGTCGTCTACGCTGTTGCTAAGAAGTGGGATGCCCGATTGGCGAAAAGGGGGAAGGGGGCGAAACGTACCACGGTGGTGATGGAGACGTCCAGGGTCGCTGCCTCCTTGTCGCTAAGGTTGCCGGAGACCCCTGATCTGCACATCTCCCTTGGCTATGAGGTGCTCTGCGAAGTAGCCAGACTCTAATTCAGCGAGCTTCTTTAAAAGTCACCTACGGTTAACGACACGCGTGATTCATCCCCATGGACTTTGATTTCTCCTTTATCCCACCCAGCATACCAACCACCCAACCCTAGACCTCTCTTTTTTTTCGGGTCTCCGTTCCAACGGAAGCAAAGCAATCGCTTCGCCCAGAACTAAAGAAAGGGGGAAGGGAAAGAGGAGAAGAAATCAAGTATACTTGTGCCCCATGAACGAAGCCGGCGATGCGGTCGCCCTTACAGGATGGCTTGGCCATCTTGCTGCCGACCCCTCAACGACGCAGATGTAGTCGCACCCGTAGCGGACACCGGGCTTGGAATACCCGAGGTGGACGTGCTTCTAGTCGGTGGGGTTGATGGCGACGGCCGTGACTCAGACGAGGACGTGCTCGTCGCGGAGTAGAGGGATGTGTACCTCCAGGATCTCGGCCCTACCCTCGTCTGCTATCTCGATGGCCTTCATCTTGACTTGTACCGACCTGCCTCAGGCTTTTGAAGGTTTCAGAAAGACGATGGTGTTTTAGCGGAAGAAGAGGACCCGGCAGCTAAGCAATGAAGTTTGAGTTGGTTGCGTCATTGAGACCACGGTACCGCCATTTATACTCGCTGGTAGCAGGCGGCCGCAGCTTGATTACAAATTGTACGTCGAAGGATCGCCACATCCATCGTCCCTTATACTCTGGGCGGACTCATTATTAGGATGGTTTGATATAGACATCGCTCGTGGTTACCGCCTGGGCCTTTCCTGCAGGAAGAGTGTTGAGTTGCTTTATACAAGCCATCTATCTGCTGAACAGCTCGGCACTTTCTCAGTCGAATGAGGCTACTCGTCAGGACTCCAAAAGCCGATGACTAGAAAGAGCCCGTTCCTAGCCATCGGTGCTTAAGAGTCCGGGCAGGCATATGCTATGTCGGGCATCCCCCTTAAACCCGGACGAGTCATCCGTTAGACCCGGCTTCTCCTGATCCTCAGTGCGGACGAAATGTGAAAGTTCAAGAGAGCTCCTTACAAAATAATTTGCGAAGGGCATTCTTCCGAGGTCGTCTACATCACTGCAGCTGCTTGAGGGGATGGGTATACTGTTCCCTGGATGAAGTACATATGACATGATCTAACTGTATTGCTGCTTAGACCCCCCATGAAGAGCCTTAGCGCGGTAATATGTAGTACCCGAAATTGCGTATCAGAATGCTTACAATGGACCTGATAGAAACATCGCGCGCAGTATCGTAATACAACCCAGTACAAAAAAAAAGAGTAGAAAGAGATGGCAATATATACGGGATCGAGGTCCCAAAATGAAAAATGGATCAACTCCAGGTGGTATCTATCTCGCTCTCTAGAAGGGGTAATCAAATCCATACATGATAGGAGGGAAACATAGCAATGACTTGTCCCCCATGCCCGTCACATAATCCAACACCGTTAACCCGCTAAAGCCGTAATCCAGGGGCTAGTCCGTATATATCCGTCTAACCAAAAACACGTCGAGGAAAGAGTTTCAGAGTAGAGCAAGAGCGCCGTAAACATAAAGATTCGAGTCGATAACCAACACTGGTCGAAACTCTAGCGGCCGCTATAGTCGCTAGCATAGCCAATGTCGCCATAGTTCTGCTGAACACCGCCGACCCCTTCGACAAACCGAGCGTTGGCGCTATGGCTACTGACGTAGCCCGCCTCCTCGCCCTCATAATCTGAGGCGTCGAAACTCGACCGGCCGCTAAGGTCGTCTTCCACGCCCATATCATTCGGACCCCAATTCATTTGAGCCAATGCAGGATATTGCGCCAACAGGGCCGCCGGCAGGGCGTAGCCGCCAGTGTCCATCCCAGGATAGACGTTGGGATCCATGACAGCTTGCTGCTGGGCCATGTTTTGAGCCATGTTCTGCATCCGCTGCTCCTGCCAAGCTCGTTGCCTTTCTATCATTTCTTCGTCCAAGAGCGGCTTAATGCAGATGCGACCGGCTTCAGACCGGAAATGGCGACCTAATGCGTCTGCTCGAGCGAACCTCCTCCCACATCCCCATTGTCCACCAGCCTTGAGGTCTCCCTTACATACAAATTTCTTCTCGCCGGAATGGAGGCTTTCATGGCGTTTCCGGTCGTGCTGCCTGGCGAAAGCCTTACCGCATACTGTGCACACAAACGGCCGCTCGTCCGTGTGGGTACGCAGATGAGAACGCAGATTGTACGCCCTCGTGAAACGCTTCGGGCATAGCGTACATTGGAAGGTGGCAGGATGTTTTTGGACACGTTTCGTATTGCCATTATCCTGAGCCGCTTGATACTCAGGGTCTGCCAGGCGCAACGCGATGACGTTGTTGGGGACGGCAGACATCGACTGACGTCTCCTAGATACAGCGTTTGCGCTACCGGACCTATCGCCAGGGGAGAGCGACGCCGGCGATACTGACCGCGCGGACGACTCAGAACCGGATCGGCTACGAGATGACGTGTCGGCGCCAAGATGGGGTGAGAGGCCCCCAGGAGTATTCGGTCGTGAAATCACGGCGCCACCACTGTTGAAAGGGTCCGTTACTGCTCTTTGCCGAGCTCGGGGGCGACCTATAGTGCATTAGCCGTGTCCGGCAACGTTCACCATGCGACCACCTACCTCGGTCAGGGGGTACCAGGGACCCCTGGTCCAGTTGGGGCTTCGGTGGCTCAAAGCTGTTCTGTCTCGAATTAGGAGCAAAGTCGATGTTGATGGAAGGTGGCGCCATGGGCTGTTGGCCCGGAGATGACCCTTCTTGCGGTAGTGTAGGGAATTCTTCCGAAGCTTGTATCGGATACGAGATGTTCGGTCCATTGGTGTATCCAGTGTTAAGCAGCATTGCTGGGTTGGGCTGGCCCATGTCGGGCATCTGCTGAGGTGATATCCTAGGGGAGATGGCCGGGCTATGTGAAGGGCTCCGGCTGTGGGCCGCTTGAGGGTCCGAGATACTGAAGTTACTGAATCCTGCTACGTCATCATAGAACCCTTCATGAGGCCGTTGCATGGGCGAATGACTGTGCTCTGAAGGTTCGAAGGTGTCGTGACTGGTCAGGTTTGGAGAGGCCGCGACGGATGATACATCCGAGAATTCTGAGGGCGTCCTACGGTGTCCTTGGAACTGCGACTGACTCCAATCGAACTGGCCTGGGAGGAGTGCCGCCTCGGGACCTAGCGAAGCATGCCTTGAGTGCGAGTGTTGGCGAGGAGCAGGAGCGAATTGATGCTGGTTGAAAGACGGCGAGTGATGCGCCGAGTTCGGATCTGCGCCAAGCAGATGCGGCGGCGTGGGAGATTGGTGTGCCTGGGAAGAAGTCATGTTGTTCAGGTCGAGCTGGCTCAGATTATTCTGGGGATTCGTCTGGGATATGTCCCCGAACAATGGAGGCGGACTGAATTGATCTCCAGCCGCAGTGGTGCCTGGGGGGTAGAGCGAGAAGTCGCCGGTGGTGTCGTTGAAGTCAGGACCCAGTGAGAACCCGGGCTGGGTCGGGTCGAAGGAAGTTGGTTCGACAATACCTTGCGATGAGAAAGGTTGCTGGGCTTGTGAAGTGGTTAAGAAATGGCTGCTGGCATGGATCGTACCGAAGTTGGTGGTAGTGAACTGTGGATTGACTGAAGCATCTATACCGAGGCCAAGACCGACTGATGGCTCATGCGACTGATGATAAGGATGAGGCGAAGGAGAGTGACTATGATTGCTCCTTATATGAGGCTGCTGATGACCGGCAGACGGGGAGCGACCACGTACGTGGGGTGCCGGAGGCGGCGCGGATTGCGGAGTTGCTGCTTGTTGATCCATGGCGTGAAAGGGTTATTTCTGTCTTTAGAAACAATCCAAGATTGGCAAGGTTGACTGCGAAATCAGCCTGGCGACGTGGCGCAGCCTGATGGAGTATGAGGTTTTGAGACGGGGGGCTGTGCCGCAGTATTGTACTGCATACGCTGTATGCGTATGTGAATGCGTATGTGTATGCGTAAGTAGTCGTAGTGAGTCTGCGCAGGAATCCGATACGACCACGACCACAAATGTCAAAATCAGTCGACCCGTCAAAGGGACTCCTGAACGTGAGAATCCGAACCAGGATTTGCGCTGAAGCTGGGGAGAGAGAGTAAGGAACGTCGTAAGAATGAGGCAATGCAAAGAATGAATGAATGATATTGTCCAGTTATAACTAAGAGCTGCCCAGTCGGTGTCTGTTTATGCAGGTACTTTGTATGAGCAGCACGTATATTGTACCTATTATAGATAATCGGAATCGGATTTGCGCCCCCAGCTCAATCAAGCTGTTGTCCGGGGCCTGGATTGCTTCCCACTTTCCTCGTCGTTGATGTTGTTGGAGATCGAGGATAGAGAACGGGAAGGGGATAAGCAAAGTCGGTGCGAGAAGGCGGGGCCTGCTTTGGTACCTTACGGTTTGCTGTACCTCTGTACCCACCCGCTCTTAAGGTTAACCAGACATTGAAGGGGTCAAGGTTGGGCGCGGCAGGGTCCTTGGAAGTTGGGAGTCCCACTATCAGCCCTGGGACTACCCACATAGGTACATACACACTCACATCGAACCACACCGTAGTTGATTCTCCAAAATTAAAAGATGCTTAGGAGAAGGGCGGAATGAAACCGGCCTCGGGCGTGTCGCCTCGATAGCACTAATAAAGCTTCAAAGTCGCCCTTTACACATGCTGCTTTTTGAGACTGTGCTGTGATACATATACACAATAGTTGAATAGGGCAGAACTAGTATCTGATAAGACTACTACTAGTAGTAGATAGGTCACCATAATACCGGGGATAGAGTTGGATATCGACTGCAACCGCCGCCAACAGACGATAGACAGTCCCCCCTATAGGGCTGGCTGCTCTGTCCCTTGCTGCTGTCCATGATCCTCGGTACCATTGCACTGGCATACTTCCTGAACGAACCTTACGCAGCACATTTTAGACCTACAGTACCAACACAAATAGACTGCTTATTAAGGCGTCCGATACGTGGGTCTTTCTGTTACTCCCGTCCAAAATAGCATCAGGAATATCTCAAACGATATACCGCCTATAAGAGCTCGTATGCATGCCCCGTGTGACTCCGCCAGTACCACCAACGACGTGATAAGTGCACGTGGCTCTCCAGAGGAGTTGAAGCCCTATATAACAATCACTCTAGGGCGAGAGTGAACAGTGCCGATAAAAGCGTAACCTAACGGCAGTTGAAGGACGTTGGTGCCTGTCAATGCCCAGTAGGAAAGGTAACATGCTCACGGTTATGAGGTTGGCGCATTATCCAGCCATTGATAAAAAGCAATCCGTGTTTATATTCGTTCACCCATAGTTGTCTTCGTTTCCAGTGCGGGGAAGAAAGTATACGTATACGTTAACATGTAATGCCGTCCTTATACGGTGCATATTTCAACCTACAAAGTGTAGATACCTATGAATGTACGTAACCATGCGCTGTGCGTCATTAAGCGCCCGGCACCTCCATGATTTTCTCAGCGGCCTCAGGGTTAAAACGAAAGGTGTTAGGTAGGTATGTAGACATCAAGTCGTGTATTATGTACCGCAACCTGGGCGCTGCGAACCGAGTTTCGCTCCTTGCCTTGGGCGCATTCAGTGCCGGATGTCCATCAACGGCGTATGGTAGTAGTCCGTCAGCGCTCCTCGTCTTATGAATGGGATACGCCATCGCCGTATAGCGGTGGTTCGTATTGATAATGTTCTCGGTAGGTTACTGGCTACCAGCCTGGATAGCGAACGTGCTCGCGAATCTTAGTGATGATGTACACGTACAGCCATGGCTTGACAATATCAGCGCAATGTCGTACTAGATATTGAAACACCGGAATACGGGTAACGTCAAACATAGTTCAACACAAAGTAGGGAGCTTGCTCAAAGAGGAAAATGCCGCCCAAGAAACAACTTCGGACACACTGTAGAACTCGATGCGCTAAATATAAAATCATCACCAGAAGCAGTGGAGCGACGACTTCTCATTGGATAGAATACCAAACCCCAAGAAAGTTGGATGGCGGATTTTTAGGCAACAACTATAGAAATATGCGTGCGGGGGTAGGCTGGGCGCGATGATGGGTCTGAAGGTCGTTCGTCTGCTGTAGGCAGTCACTATATACCTCGGTACTTAGGTTGGCCCCTGCGGCCATATCGAATGTGATTCAGAGACTTTCAATTATCCCCGACGGTGATTCTTCTGAAGATCTGGATTTTCCTCCCCGGTTTGGCAGGGTCTTGGGGAAACCCCGCAAGGCTCTCATGTCAACTTTTTAAGAGTGATATCTGGCGGCCCCTGATCGGATCGTAATCGGCCCACCAGCAAAGTCACAATAGACCGAATTGCAGGACATAAACCAGTCGGATGAGTCTTCTACGTTTGTATCAATCAGGCGCGTCAAGAATATATGCAATGCAAGCATTTTTACTTTGACTACTTACCTAGGTATTTCATATCAGGAACCGTGCAAACTGGTTATGATTGATCGACATACCTAGGTAGCCGGGCCACATATCAGGGAAATCGATTTTCCATTTTCGACGTCCCACGCTTGTAGAACCGTCCAGACCCAATGTGCACTCTCTCTCAACTAACCCGGTCAGGAACTGGTCGAGGCTGTGCTGAAAACAGAAATGTTACAAGCATCTATTTTAAGGAGCGCCTAGTTCGGAGGTTGTCCCACTCAAAGCCTGTGCATGGCCTGAACTGACAACGAATAGAAACGGCGAATGGCCGTGAATACCCCAGACCTTAGATAAGATCTTCTCGCGATTAAGCCCATTGAGCGCCAGAACCAGAGTACCCAGCATCTATTTATGATGCCGATGACGTCCGAGGCAGATCAGGACACCTAGTACAGGGGGCTTATAGACAACTACCCAATAGCCGCTGTGGGCCGTCTGAGCGGCTGTCGGCAGTACATACCTGCGACTTCTCATGGTGGATCAGCTGGTTAGAGGTAGCCCTGCTTTCGGAATTCCGATTGACGAATATTTTCAATATAGGTCTAGGAAACACCACTTATCATGTCGGCGGATGTGACAGATCCGGCATCTGCGATTCGCCGGAGCCGATTCCGCCCACGAAGGAGGCGATTAACTAGAAGCGAGACGACGCGGAAGATATTTACCAACAGTTCTTCATGGCGACGGGCTCCAACGCCTTGAGCTAACCACTACGTAAAAGGGAACTACGATGGGAACCTGCAAGGCAAGAATTTCAAATTACCACAATAATCTATCGGTGTATATGTAGAGTGGGGAAGAAGAGCAAACCCGGAAACGCCGTGTCTGCGGACCTGAGTCCGTCTAAGGGGTATCTTGGTGATCGGACTCTCGACCAACCTAACAGACGACCGTATCCCGGGGTCTCTGCTCTTTGTATCAACGCCTAAACACCGCCGTAGTGATGCCCGAATGCTATGCAGTGAACCCTCAGTCCCAAGTATTTTCGTGATGATGATGCTCGACAACACAAGACTGCTTGAGGTATGGTACAGGCGCTTCAGATGACCTCCTCTCGCTCGTAGCCCTCCGGTTTTGCGGCGGGCTTGGGCGGGCTCCTGCCGCCCTTGTACTCGCTGACGAACGGGTTGGGGTCCTCCTTCTGGTCGAGGTTGCTCAGGGTGTGGTTGACGCCGCGGTGGCATGCCTCGTCGGCTCGTATGTAGAGGATGAGGTCCTTCATGCTACGCTTGCCCTCAGGCATCTGCCAGTACTTGACGGCGAGGTCGGGGACCATGAAGTTCGGGTCAGACCACTTCGGCAGGTGGCCCTCCTCTATCTGCTTGATGCACATCGTGTACGTGTGGACCGCTTCCTCTTCCAGGTAGCCGACGAACCGGTGGGTAATCTTGGGTGAGATGAGGTAGGACAGGAAGAGCGCGTTGAAGTACACGCCCTGAGCACCTATGAGCATCAACTTCATAAAGAGACCTGATCACGTAAGCGGAGAGCAAACTCTACTCCGTTGGTATTGGGCGGCAAACCTGGCTCACACATCTTCATGAATGTGAGAAGATGCATTCTTTCATTATAGGACTCCTCGAGCAGTGTCTCTATCCAACCGTTGTCTCGCTTCAGCCGCCGCAGGCTGTGGAGGTGCCGTAGCATTCCGGCCACCATGCCCGGCACGCCGGCAATGGACTCGAGGAAGATAAACCGGATCATCCATTGAGACTCGGTCAGGGGCTTTATGGAATTCACGGCAGTGGTCGGATTCTTCTTGTCGACGGACTGTTCCTTCTCCATGCCGGTGAAGAAATCCATGCCCCACCGGCAGAACCTCATGAACTTCCAGGCGGCCCAGTCGCCGAGCGTCCGGGGTTCCCGGTGGGCCGGGACGACGTCGAGCATCTCCTGTTCGGTGTAGCCATGGTGAGGCCACGCCGGTAAGGTCTGGCGGATGTTCTCCGTCTCCTTGGCGGGGAAGAAGTCCCTCAGGTGAGGGACGGGCGTGGTGGAGAAATACCTCGTTGTTCCATGCTGGTGGAGTGAGAGAGCAGCAACACGGAAGCCGGGGCTGCCGAGTGTGGACTGGTGGAGGAGTGGTGCCACAGCTCTGGAAAGCTGCTTTGACATGCAAAGTTTGGTGTTGGCTCTTGAGCACAGCATCGAGTGTGGTAAGTCCCAACGTAAGGGGTGGTGCGATGAGTGAGATGTTTTCGGAAGACTAGACTAGGCTAAAGGTTTCTCTCAGGAGAGTGGCTTGGATAACAAAGGAGACGGACGGGTTTGCCTCAGGACGCAAATAGTATTTATTCTTACAGAATATCTCGACTTACCTTTTACGCCCACCTGATGGGCCCGCAAAGATGAGGCGAGCAAGTTTACTACGGACCTCGATGCGAGGAGTCGACAGGAGCTCGCCACGAATATCAACCGGCGAGGCGCTGGGCGCCAACGAGAAAAATCGCTGACCGCAGCAAACACCGTCACTAATCCGGGCTTTGAACGTCGCCGTTTCAAAGAGGAGGCCGACTGGCACCAGAGGCCTAGCTCAGCCGCAAGCTTACAAGCTCGGCGAACATATGACGGGTCCCGACGTAAAAGTGCGCCAAAGAACGCTCTCCTGCTTTTTCTGCAGGCAATTCATGTACTGTCAGCTGGACTGAAAATCGGGTATTCTAGGAGCTGGAGGACGGTGGCGCATGGGTGCGAAGAAGCAAGTAATATCCGAGAAATTATCTCAGGCCGCTCAAATGACTCAGAAGACAAAGGATAGCCCAACGACGTAATAATCACAATTCTGACTAATACCAGTACTGTAAGGGCTATTTATTACATTGAGATTCAATTTTGACTTGATCAAACGTCAAGATGCAATCACATTGTCTTTGAGCCCTGCACACGAAGAGCACGTATTCATTAGAGAAAACCGTTGAATGCTATTCGCCTAGAAACGTAGCCGTCGGAGATAGGAGTACATTTAGGTCGAAAACCCAGTGCAAAAAAAGGGGGAAAGAAAAATTGTCGCATTGGAGAGAATTGTATTATTGTTGTTGATACACCAAACCATACCTACGGCTTGCCTCTGTTCGATTTGCATGTATATCTACGATGGTGGGATTGGCAGAAATCCCGTTAGACATTCGTGAGACTCTTCTAGAACCGGAAAACATTTATATGGAAAAGGTTGTTGCAGGAATAGACGTCACCGTACTTCCCACAATCGTCGGGCCCCAGGGGATTTCTAATCCGAGAGTGACAACATTGTGGAAGTGGGGTGACGGACGGCGGCACCAGGGGCAGGGGAATCATCGAAAAAAGTCGCAATTGCCCCGCGTCAACCAGAACAGCTACCAGATATCAATGTTCAGAAGAGCGGCTGATCGTGATTCTGTATATCCTGGGATTTGCGTGGGACGGAAACTCAAAGCCATTCTTTCCATCGGGAAGCTTCTGTACATAGCTTCACATGTTCATAGGCGGATGGCCCAGAGAGATCCCGTTAATAAGAGCACCCATAAATCTGTATAAGTGATAGTAGGGGTAGAAATGCCTTCATAGTGTGTTTAGCCAACTACGGTAGGTCGGCTACGGATTAAGTACCTAACAAGGTTTCCAAGGTTTACATAGTAGTTTGTGCCCAACTCGCTGCCACAATTCCGGTTACTAGGTACCTACTTGTACATACTTCGTCCATCAGCAAACATTTTTACTCGGATATTCTTCCTGTCTTTCTTTTCAATTCCACAACCAAGATCACCGCCTCACATTCAACAACACTTTCTTGCTTGCGCCTGCGCTTTGGATCCCTTGTGTATTGTCAAACCAAAACCCATCAAACTTCTAAGACGATTTTCGGGAAATACTACCTGCTCTTACCCAGTAATTCATAATGCCTTCCAAAAAGCAGTGGGGTAAGTTCTATCTATCATTTCTCTGCGCAAAAGAAGGGCAACGTCTATCTCGGCTTTCGTCCGCCTATTCGCCGTAGCATATTTGGATGTGCATGTACACGGCATCCAGAGTCATGCACAAGAGAGACCGGCCACCGTTTTGTCTCCCTAGAAAACTATCGTCGGCGATAACCGGTGCGGGCTTCCGGCTAACCGTTCCTTCCAACATAGATGAGGAGGAGTCTGACTCCGGCTCCGCCTCTGAAACCACGCCCCCCGTCGGTACCGTTCGCCGCAAGTTTGATGACGAAGAGGGTGAAGATAATGATGTATGGCCCCCTCTCCTTTGGCCTATCGCTATCATATCCGCCCATTTCTCAGTACTTATACCTCCATGATAGGTCCTAGATTCCTGGGACGCCGCCGAGGACTCCGAAGTCGAGCGCGAAAAGGCAAAGAAGGCTGCCGAAGCGAAGGCTAAAAAAGAAGCCGAAGCCGCTGCCAAGAAGAAGTCCAAGACTCAGCGCATTGCCGAGGCCCAGGCCGCACGAGCCCGCCAGGCGGCGGAAGAGGATGAAGAGACTGATGAAGAGACCGAAGCCGATCGCCGTGAGCGCCTACGTCGCACCGAGAAGGAAGCCGATCTGAAACATGCCGAGGATCTGTTTGGTGATGCTGGTCTCAGTGTTGGTGGCGGCATAAGTGGCAGTCGCAAGGCTACCGTTGGTTCAGCCGTCCCCATCGATCCTAAGGACCCAAGCAAGACCGTCGACCTGAGTACTCTGCCTCTGTTCAACCCCCAGACCAAGACCCAGTTCGAGGCCATGCGCAACACCCTAGTTCCCATCATTGGCGGCAACTATAAGAAGGCGCACTACGCTCTTTTCTTACAGGAGTTTGCCAAGCAACTGGCGAAGGATCTGCCCAGTGACCAGATCAAGAAGGTTGCTAGCACTCTGACTGCACTCAGTAACGAAAAGATGAAGGAGGAGAAGGCGTCCGATAAGGGTGGCAAGAAGACGAAGGCTCAAAAGACCAAGACGTCTTTGGTCACCACCCGGGCTAACGCTACCGACCTCGGCACGTATGATGATGACGCCTTCGGAGAGTAAGTGACTTTTCCAATTGGGACATGGTTTGGACGAACGTTAACCGCCACGAAGCGACGACTTTATGTGAAAGGCACAAAGGGATCATCATATTCCTATGTGGCTCCAGCCGCTACGCCTCCATCCACGCCCCTTCGGCTTCGAGAATTGGTCGCCGCGATTTCTTGAAGCCGCCACCTGACTCACGGCGTGATGTTCAACAGTTTCGCATGCTCCGGCCTCGGCTGTCATCCTTCCCCTTCCGACGTCGGGATTGAGAAGTTCGAGGTTCATCTACGTGGCGATGTATGAGTAGGCGGAACAAGCAGGATGGGGGAGCTTGGTCCGGGGCTGCATTGGTCGCGTCGTCGCCGGTGGCGGAATGGCGTTTGCTCCGGTTGCAACGGCGCATCATGAAGCGAGTAGGCTAAGTCGGGCTGGTTCATCGTTGGAAATGACTGCTCGGCTGGACTGATGGGGTAAGCGGGCCGTGTAGACCGGAAGAGAAGAGGCGCGCTGATAGACAGACTGCGATTTATACACTGCACTGTATCTCAACATCAATTTCAAAAGTGCCACGGGGCGTTATGCATGTCAGGTTGCCCCTTTTCATCTCATGCATCACCGCGCCCCTCTTTTTGACCCGTATCAAGCCTTCGTCTACCTATACCACGACACTATGAGGTGGGCTTGTATGAACAACGTCCACCTTCCTCGTACCGTGAAACCGCCTAGGAGCCAAGAACTGGAGTACAACACTCGTTCCACTCAGGATAGAAAGCAGCATCCATCACTTTGATCCAGTTCACGTAAAACATCGTTTTCTTTCTCACAACTCTTGCCGGTCAGCTGTCCTCCAGACTGACTGACTATATGTACATAGATAGATAGATAGATAGGGGTATTTCCGAACCAAAGACCGACACCAGCCCGTTCCTTAAAAAAAAACCCCCCCGACAACATGAAAATGACAAAGATGATAAGGCGCCAGACGCCCTGGGCCCCCTTTCCTTCCCTTTCCTTCCCTTCCGTCCCTTTTACCTCTATGTACTCGTGCGGACCGGCCGATCGACTGACAGACCCCGTCGGAGACCGAAAATCGTATCTACATGTACGTAATACCTACCTATACCTCGCGGAAGAATAATCTCCCCCTCTTTTTCTTCGTTCTTTCTTTCTTTCTCGTTCTATGCGTTTCACGTTACCATATCCCGTTCATCGGCGTTACCGCCTCCCCATCGATCGCTCGCCATAAGATTTCAGACCGGGTCGGATCAGATCAGACGACGTTGCCCGCCATGCCCATGAAGAGGGCGTGGACGGCGAGGCTCAGGGTCCAGAAGCCGACCTTCTTGAGGCGGCGGGTGCGGCTCTGCTGGTCCTCGACATCGCGGGCGAAGGCCGCGTACACCTCGGCCGAGGTGTCGTCCATGAGACCGCAGTCGAAGATGGACCAGGCGCCGTCGAAGTCGCTGGCGCGCTTGACGATCCGGCACGCGATGGGGATGTACGTGCGCTTCGCGTTGATGTACGCCACGATAGGCCGCACCAGCGCCTGGTTCACGTACGACATGTCCGACGTGAACACCGGCACCGTCGCCTTCACGTCATTGAGGTGGATCCGCAGATCCATCACCAGGTAACGCGGGGGCTCGTCGTCCGCGGAGGAGGTGGCGGCAGCGGCGGCCGCGGAGGCGGAAGGGGTGGTGGCGGACGGTGAGCTGTCGCTGGTCGGTGGCGGCGGCACTCGCGGCGGTTCGGGTATCGTGGTTGTGGGATCCGACTCGCCAGGGACATCGTCGGATTTTAAGGGGTTTGGCTGATTGAAGATTGTTTCCTCGGCAGCACGGCCCGTTTTGCTGTCGAGGATGTGGAGGTAGCGATTCGACGTCACGGCTTCTTCGAGACGCTCGTAGAAATCGGACATCACCTTAGTTATGCTCTCATCATCATCGGCTGGGAATCTGATGTCGGCGATGATATCGACGTTGCCCTCGTATATCCAGCCGAAGGGGCCCTCAACGCCCCTGTTCAAGTGGTCTATTCTGAGACCGTCTATTCGAAGGCGGCTGAATTTCTTCCAAGCATCAGGAGGACCAAGGGGATCTATAACCGCCTGATCGTGGCCGGCGGGTATTCCATGAACCTGTCTGGGATGTATTGTGAATAACGACCCGTCATACGACCCCGACATGTGGTTGGCGGACAGGAAGTCGTAGAACAAAAACTGTTTCCGCAGTTGTGGTAATTCGCACGAGTATATACTAACGGAGAAGGGTCGGAAGCCGCCTGGTTGATGGATAGTGACTAGCAGATCCTCCATCTTGAAAGCGTCAATCTCGAAATCGCCTGGGTTATGCTCGTGTCGGTAGGTTAAGGGGTCGACTTTCTCGTTGGACCATTTCACGTGAGTCCGATCCACAACCCCCCGCACGCCTTTAATCTCAACATCTTTCAGTAACCCCTTGCCATTCCACCACTTGACGAAAGACAGTGTGACGTTCACCGTATTGAGGGTGACGTCGAATTGGGTATAGTTGCCGTCGTCCTCCTCGGTCTTCGGTCCTTCTTGATCTGCGCCCCTCTTAGCAGCCGCAACAGCTGCGGCATCTGTAGATGAGCCCTTGCTAACAGATGATTTGATTTGACCCGGTCTTCGAGAGACAAATACGTTCCTGAAGGAGATGACACCGTCTTTCCACCTCGGAACTATGGCAGACTCGAAAAAGACGGTCAATCCAGCAGATTCTGTCAGATAATCACCGACCCATTTCGCGAGCGTTTCTACCAATGGAATTAGCTCCAAGCTCACACGACTCAGTTGTCGGGATGAAGCTTACCTTGGGCGAAAACGGTGTTTATGAAGAAGATGATGAGCGAAAAGAAGGTTGTTGTCCCCACCAAAATCCAGACCAGATGACCGAACAGGAACCACGAAACAAATGCTCCCCATTCGTCGGCATTCCAAGGCCGCATACTCCTGATAGAAAACCACTTGAAGCGTACCCTCAAGCGCTGCCAGAAGCCATTTGCCGCGGCCAGAAACTCCTCCTTGGTTGGTCGGTGGGGTAGATGCGGTATGTTGGGAAGATGGAAATACTTCGACATCGAGGTAGGTTCCGGCGGAGCCGATTCGATCTTGGGCTTGGAAGAACCCGCTATAGGCTGTTGCGGACTATCACGTTTCTTCTGCGCGGCGGCTGGCTTCCCATTGTCGATGCTCGACTTGGAAGACTTAGTCCGTCGCGGAACTCGCGGAGTGCGTCCCCGGGTCCGGCCTCGGGTTGGCCGGGCAGTATGGACGCTTCTTTGCCATGCCTGTCCCGCTAGCTTGCTGATGTTCGCCGACTGTCCTTGGCTCCCTAATATGGCGGAATCTGCTGCAGCAGAGCACGTCGCGATCACCGTGTTGGTCGCTGGAGAGGTGGGGGTGAACCCCACGAGTAACAGTCCACTAGAGGTGAAGCTCCGCCGGACATTGTTATTATAAGCCCTGGGCGATCGTAAGAGAGACCATAATGAAGGTCTCGAAGCCCGAGCTTTCGCCGCAGAGGAAAAAGATAAGGTTTGGCTGGGCCCAAACCCATTTATCGGGCTGCGTTTTGACGATATCCCCGACGTAAATGAGTTGATCTGCTCGCAAAGCGATCGCCAGGCATAACGCCCAGGTCCCAGGACGATCGGCCTAGCTCTCGGTGCTGCTGAAGACATTGCGCAAACTCATCGTGCCATGACTTCGGCAGGGTAGTGGAGGGTCAACAACCGAAAGAACCCAGTCCCAGTGTAATATACCAAAGAGAGATTACAGCTATGCACGGCCCACAACGCGCAGAGACGTTCAAAAAAGACAGAAATTAACGTGTAATGCAATTATGGTAACTTAAATCGACCATGAGGGGAAGACATTTCTTCTTACCAAGATTGTAAGCAAGCTTCTTTTGGGTGGGGGGGGGGGGGTTGGCGAGGAAAAC
>QJNV01000123.1:6529-148603 GCA_004155935.1 Monosporascus sp. GIB2 | reverse complement strand
GGGACAATTATTATATAGTTTTTGTCGCCTTTATTAGGGCAATTGATTTATCAAAAAACAAATTATAATATGAAACGGGCCGTCAGAAATATGACGGGCCGATGGCAGGTGTAAAAAAAGTAATGTGCAGCTTCTATTAAAAAACTAATGTGCGAATAGCACAACTCCTCGAGAATGACACTCCAGACATAGCGGACCATCATCTCTCATATTCTGGGGAGTAGTGGCGGGGGAGGGCGGGGGGTTTGAGGCTTGCTCGCCCAATGAATTGCATTGGTCCAGCAGGTAAGGCGGCCAGTGAGGGAGCCAATACGCCAGGGGCCAGCATGGGTAAAGGTCGTGGCTGACGTGTCGACCCCGCCCAGACGTCCTCGTTTCCAAGCCGTTAATACAGATTTTGTTCCCCCATTGATGCATGATGGTCACGGTCGTACCTCGCCATATCATCATCGTCTTGGAACCCAACCTGTACCCCAAAGCGTAAAACATGCTTTTATAAGTTCTCCCGTTCTTCAGACCGCAATGGAGCCACGCAGATACGCCGTACATCGAAGAACAGACGATCACTGCACTGCCGAGGACATTCATGAACCGTCATGGAGCAGGCTCAGGACTCATCTTTGCCGTCATCATTCAGTTCCAGACCCGGGTGGAGGGCCTTCGGAGCGACTGGCACGCCGGGCAGTTGTTATCTTCTCAGCAGCTGGTTCATTTTCGACGGCAACGTTCATCGGATCGCGGCTACTTTATATCTGTGGGCTGTCAGAAACCTCCGAAGCGAAATTGATGCGGTGTCTATCGGTACTTGACCAGCAAAAGGTAAGTTGGCGAGACATCGAGCTTAGTCAGGAAAGGATTTAACATGCCTGTAGGGCTCCATACCGACGAAGACAATTCCGCCGGCCACGACTCGCATGTTATTCATCGTCGCCGTCCATTACTATTGCCTAACAACGATGTCTCTATACAAGAGCACGGGAAGCGTTCGTCACCGCAATTTGGTTCTACTGATAACTATTAGCCTGGGAACACTAGGCCGTCTGACGACTTCAGGGGATAGCCTAGAAGAGATAGGCATCTCATTGATAGCAATCCTCCCTACCATTATATCGCTTGGATTCGCTATCAGCGTCGCCGTGGGGGAAATGGAGAATTTTACAAGAATGAGCTCTCGCAAAGTCCCAAACGATAGGCAACTTGGCGTCGCATCCGGCCAGCTGCTCAAAGAAAAGCTACTTGACAATGGTGCCAGCCGTAGTGATGATTTGAAGGAGGGAGGGAGACATGTGTGTGGGCTACCGTTATAACCTAGCGCCATAGCGTTGCGAAAAGGTCGGGATAAGAAGGAGAACCACCTCCTACGAATCCAAATAACGTAGCCGTGGGATATTAGGATCACTGTCGGATCTGTCAAATTTAAATCCTTAAAGTCGTTTGTTAAGTATGTGAATCAAAACTACTAAGACCTCTAACATACTACATAAGCAAACGGTCCAAACAAGGCGAACGGTCCAATTGTTATAATACTTTTAACGAGCTCAAGACTCTGCTGGGTTATTCTCCCTTTTTAAGCAAAATGTACTGCTATATCACATTAAAGATTAACCAATTGAATCCCATATCACCGTAACGAGCCAGCGAGGCCTAAGTTATAAGCTGGGTATTCGTAGGTGACTTACGGGTACCTATTCCCTCACTCTACGACTGCCTCTTTACTGGCCTCTATCCCATAAACTGCTATTATGCAATGTGTTCAGATGAAAGGCCTTGCATGAGTCGAGCTTTACGTGTTACACCGTGAATTGTTCAATCTTAGGTTCTACATGCTATTATCTCCTAGGTTGGCACTGAACCAGGGGACTGCCCCTTAACCAGGTGTAAAGATACCCTTCCCGCCTTGGAGGGCTAAGAATGTTTTCACACTTCTCAGATCGAGACCGTAGAAACTTTGACAACCCCGAGCTGATAACAGAATTACCTAGAAGAATTATATTGGATTCAGCCAGAAGTTGGGTATCACCCCAGCTGAGTTACCCTACGCCCGCTCGTTGAAAGAAGAGCGGCAAGTGTGAACCTGGGATTAGTGTTACGCCAGGGGTCTCATGCCAGGGGTGCGCCAAGATTAGCGGGATTGGACCCTCGCCATTATGCTCGAACAGGGAGGGAGACATGAGCAGTTTCTATAAAGCTTGGTCAATGGTACCTGCTGTGATGAGTTTGAAGCTGTCCTTCGGTGAATCAGTGATGGATTTGCCAACATCGCCGAGTCCCTTATGGCCTAATTTGAAGTTAGGGAATTAGTTCAAATGGGTTATTGTAATGACATCAAGATTTATTATGGGGATGGTATGCTCCTAAACACCTTGACGGAATTAACATTACGGCGATGTCACCCTAGAGTGCCCCAGGCCCAAAGTACAAGTATAAAGATATCAATACTCTAATACACCTGGTAGGCAATCAAGAGTAATCACTGCGTACAGCGCTGACTCGGGTTAGCCCAAGGATGCTTGAATACTGGCCCTGCTTCCGAACTCACACAAACTTACGCATGTGCTCTGGTCGCCCATGAGACACTTGTATGGCTCGACGCGACCCATTTGCTTGCTTTATAGTTAGGGTTGTTTGGTACCTGCTGTTCCCCGCCGCTGTTTCGAGGTGGTGAAGCGCCCTCTTATCCGATGAACACAGACCTTGCTTCTCTACAACAGAGATGAACTTGAACATTGACATTAGGCGTGGATTTGGTATATCGACAGCTTGTAACTCAGAGCTGATAGGTTGGTGACGAGTATGATTGGGGTGTAGTTTAAAGCAGTTTGAAGAATGTGCCCAGGGCTGAGATTAGACGAACTTTTGGAGTTTGGAACATTCAAAGCCACTTCCCTCGTCGAGATGCACAAGGATATAAGCACATGAAAAGTGCATACCATCGTAGCTGTTATACCATGATTCACGTGTTTCTTGAGATACTTCAGTGCTTCGTCTGACATACATTTGCCACAATCTTCACCATCGCAGGACTTGTGGAACCCTTTTCTGCCGCTTGTCTCAAGGGAGAAGGCGATTCCGGATTTCCAGGCCCAGAGAATATGCCCATGACATATTAGTCGAAGAAATTGATGCAGTCGGACATGCCAGGCAACTCTGGGTTCAAATGATTCCCTGTCTGTGCCGAAAAACTTCTGGGAGCAAATCGAAATTGTGAAGCTGATACATAAACCCCATATTAAGAGAGTCGTAGCAAGGGTTGCCAATATTGTAATAATGAACACCCAGACGGGTTGTCTTTCAGCATTGAGCTCATTCAGGTTCATTCCGAAGATCCAAGTGCTCAAGCTTATTGGGACGAAGAAGATGGCTAGCACGGTTACTAGCAGTCCCCAGGGGTTGTGTAAGTAATGCACCCAAGTCATCACTGAAGTTTTCAATACGCACCCAGTTGAGTCCTCCTACTCTCCTCCAGAGCAACTTTCGATTGCTTGGTAGATTCACGAGATTACTCGAGGCTCAGCCTCCCCATTTTTGCTTGAAGAAAACCCCGAGCAAGCTCCTCGGTACGGTTTATCTGAGTGATAATACGCTCCGATTTGGTGGATAAATTCGTGTACTATTCAATTTTCTGGATTTTGCCCTTATTGTAGGCGGTTGTACTGACGAAAATAATCGAGAGGCCCTGCACAGTAATGCCTCATTGTGCGGAGGGCATCCCAGGTGGCCGGGATCGTGTCGTTTCCATGCGGCGACACCCTTCCTACGCGAAGCTGATGGTCATGTTTGGCAAGCTCTCCGTATAAAATAACAGGATGGATCTCCAACATTGGCAGTAGGAACATGAGAGGGTCAGAGTGGGCGAGATGGAAAAAAGAGGAGAGGCGTTTTCGGATAGCGGCAATGCATAGCCGGGCGCAATCAAGAGGAAGAATACGGGGCAAGTCCTCGGAGCAAAGTCGATAAGGACTTAAAGAAATTTGCTCCAGTAAACAGGCTGCTGCCCTATATATATCAGTGGTGGCGGTGGATATTATCACTGCAAATTGTGAGCCAAGTTGTCGGCGACATGCTATCAAAAAGTTAGCTTACCAATGTTCCTTACTCCAGGCTGCCCGCTTTGATTGCCATGGATGATTGTAGCAGCCCGGCCGTAGCCCAAGTCTAGATGTAGCGAGGGATTCCGGTCAGAAACACTGGCACTCGTAGATCATGCATATTCGACTCCCAAGGGCGTCCCCTAATGGCCTGTGAATGAGCTATATCTTGGAGAAAGCCCGGCTCGATGTTGCAATGCACCCCCATTACTTCCTTAACCCGGAACCAAGAATCTTACTCAAAACCGATCAGCCGAGTCTTATAACCTTGGTCATGCAAAAAGTAGATGTTCTCGCTCCGTTCTTGCCCAGTCCGCAATGGCCCGGCCGCCGAGGTTGTAATCAGGTAGCCGAACTGCCAGTCGTCGAGAATTTCCCCGGAAGCTGCAATGTCTATGATCGTGAGGTGGGCGGTTACATATCCATGCCTCTGAGAGAGGCTATTCATCCAACCTTTCGCATTGATTTCAGACGCCTAAATACCTAAGTATGATTGATCTTTTGGCCTCATCGTAGTCCTCGCTTGGCCAGCAGACTCTGCATCAGGGGACGTAAAGCTGACCCTCGATGTCATAATAGCCTTTTGGCGGAGGTTCGGGGCAAATAGATGCAAACATATCGTGATCTCCACCTGTATTAACAGAGATAAGATTGAGGGTAATAAGGATGTCAGACCCAGCTGAAGTCGATCAAACAACTAAGCCTTGGCTCTGTTTGATCAGTTACTAAAGGGGAATAACTTTATATACCCAGCGTTTCTTTGTCTCTTAGATACAGCTGTATCTACGTGTATTTAAAAAGGGTTCATCACCTTCACTTTCTGTAAAAGACCTTCTAGAGGTCATGCAACCTTCAATATACACTTCTCCTTCAGTTATATGCTTCAGTGCGTGATGCAGGGTCTCACAAAGGACGTGGTCGAGTTAAGGAGGGGTATATGATAAGCGATCTTGAGCGCCAGTCGATTCAGAACCGGAAATTGGTAGCTCCGAAGATGCCGAGGTAGTCAAGCTTAAGTGACACTGTCTAGGTACGAATATGCTCATTAGGAAAGTCCTTGAACGAGTGGAATTGAACGGGGTGTCCAGGGGTTGAGTTAGGGTACGGAAGGTGGATTAGGAGCTACCCTTTCGACCTGGGACCGAAGCCACCTAGCAATTATAGACGTACCACTGTAATCAAGACCCTCCCAATGTAAGCACCTCGACCCTGTATCAATATCAACCTGTACGTTGCCTTACACCATCGACGCACGCGTAAGTTGCTGGTATTTCCTTAGTTAAAGTGGGGAAGGTAGGAGTAAGTGTTCAAGTCACATATTTTCGTTTACAAACCAATGTTATAATGACCTGGTATACAATGTGCTTCTATAACAGGTAGTCGCCAGCCTATATATACGGTAAATAACTATAGAACCCGTATTCGAACATATAAGGAATGGAGTTGCGACAGCCAGTGAGGCAACTCTAGAAGGATTTGTATGGAGGGAGACTCAGGGGGTGTCAAAGAAGTATTGTTGATGATTCTGATGAAGCTACAGAAAACCCAACAACAGCTGGGAAATTCAGGGCTATATATACACAAAAAACGGTTTATTAAGCCTTCCCCATTATCAGCTAACTGACTAATACTGGAAAAGTATGAAACGGTATGAAACCTTATATAAGGGTAATAAAGGGGTAGACCCACTTTTCAGAGGCTGTTGCCCCGTATTCCTAGAGGACATTATACATATAACTGAAAAAAGGTATTACTATACCTTCTTCTTAAAATTCTTATACCTAATCAACCATTATCTTACTCTTTTACGTATTTTCTTAAACAGTTCTAATAATATAAAATTTGCTTTAATTAATTTTTAAAAGTTTACGAGTTCTTTTTGTTTTCTTACTAATAAAAATAATTATTAAATTATTTAAGCTTTAAATATTTCGTAATACTGATACACCGGAATTCTTATATTATATATTTTGCTATTTATTTATTACCTCTCAAACCGTTTATTCCCTAAGAAAATACATACTTGCCTATATAATATAAAGCCTTTCCTTACAATCTACTTAGAACAAAATATAATCCGCATTACGCAGCACGTAACATAATCGACAATATCCTAACTCGCCCAATATACCATATCAAGTTAAATACTACCTAAACAGCCAAATCCTACCATAAACGTCATCAAGTAACTAAGTCAAACTCCCCTATTATATTGATTTAATCGGCAACACGCTTGTTTCAGATTCCGCCCAGCCATCCTCGTAAGATACAATGTGATCTTATACAACAGAATCAAATGAGCTTAAAAGTATTCCTCCTCATTGCCAACGGAACGATCCCGTAAGAAAGCCAGAGAAAGAGCCAATGAATAGATCCGTCCTTCAAGTGCAATACAAACATGCTAGGTTTCCCAGTCCTCTTAAAGGCCTACCATCCCTTGCCTACTCCCACAGAGCTCTGTCAAACAGTCTGAGACCACGATATTGAGTATCCTCGAATCGCTTCATTCGGGGGGGTTGTTGATAGCTAACGCGTACTCCATCTGTCATGGAAAATGGCACCCCTAGCTAGGGTATTCGGATGATTGCTATTCCTTTCCGGAGCCGTAGAGCCCTATATCAATGGATCGCCCACAACAAGTGGGATTAACGCTTCCTAGTTTCATACAAGTCAAAATACCCTCAAGAGCTGTGTATCTGCTCCCTAGTAAGTGTGACACCTTCAGGGCTGATGGAATTAATCTCTCGTACAAATTTGCTGTCACCCCTGTGACCTCCGCCCGCTAACCACACCCGGCCCGAATCCTTCCGATATCTAGCCACTGAATCCGACAAACTCGCCTTAATCACTTGAACTCTTCAAAGCGCGTTGCCTCAGCCTCGTCTTGTGCGCAGTACTTGGTAGTCCACTGCCACAAATCATCTTGCTTTTTCTCGTCGTAGCTATCCTTGCTAGACGATATTTCCTTCCGGCCTTCAAAGTATTTCCCAGATACCCCAGCCATATCGTCGGCTGTGGCCAGTCGAACAAGTGACGCGGCCGACTCGCTTGGCTTGTGAATGTTAGGGGTAATACCGCCCTTAGGAGGGGCATAGTTCGAGGCATTATCTTGTTCCACGCAAAGCGGAAGAGGGGGAATATTCGCGCGCCAACCCTGAACCCGGCATAAGACCTGGGTCGAAGCGTTAACGGTAATTCCGCGATGTGGAATACGCTGGTTAAGACGCTTATGTAACGCGTATGTCCACATAATGTTGGCGAGCTTGCTATTAGTGTAATGCCTCCGAGCCGGTCCATTGGCAATAACAGGTGGACGGCGAGCTAGTTCCTCGGCTGAGGTATAGTTTGCGTCTGGCAAGCCGCTTTTCATGACGGGATCGTGAGTCCCGCTGGAGGTTATGATAACACGGGCGTTTGGTGCAAGATGAGATCAGAGAAGATGGAATAAAAGCGCGTGGCCGATATGACAAATTGCAAAGGTAGCTTCGATGCCTTCCGAATTTCGTACCAACCTATCCGTGAACTGTAGAGCGGCGTTTAGGAGGAGGGCTTGAATCGGGGGATAGTTCTTGGAGGACCATTCTTCGGCATAGGTACGGACCCTTTTGGGTTCCGACAAGTCGAGCGGTATAAAGACCACATTGTTTTGGCCTAGAGTCTTGTTGATTGATTCGGCGGTATGTTCGCGATCGGATCGGGAGGATATCGTAATAAGCCAATCCGGATGTTGACGGGCGATTTGGAGCGCTGTATGATAGCCAAGGTTGATGGTACCACCAGTGATGATGACGGGACGTGTATAAGCCATTTGGGTAGGTTTAGTGAAACCAAGAATACGCAGAGAGGATGGGATTCGGGGATTTAACCAGATGAAAGCGGCCGGATACGAGCGGCCCGATGGTAGTGGAATAGAGTTAAGTCCGGAAATGAACGTTGTTGGCTACCAAGCCACTTACCAACAGCACTTAATGCAGCCAAAGGCCAATCCCGAGAGCCCGATAGATTGTTCTCACCCTTCCCAAGTTTGGGAAGTAACCTTATCCTGTTCTCAGTGTCGTTAAGCTCACTTGGCTGGTACCTCGGGAATGCAGTCTTTCCTCTTTCGTCTTTTTTCTTCTTCCTATTAACCCTACAGCTGTATTTCCATGTATTTAGGGAGGCATCATTACCTTCTTTATTTTAGCCAGGTCCTTTTAGGTCAACCTGATAATATCTACTTCTTTAGAGGATTCAGTCGAAGATCGATCTTGTCCGGGAACCTAGACTAGAAGACCGTCACCTACTGAATGCCGACGTATGAGACCCTGACATCACACATTGAAGCATTTATAACTGAAGAAGGATATATTGTCGAGTTGGCCCCTAAGAAATCCCCTAACAAGCAATGGATATTAACAAGACCCTCTTAAATACTAGTAAATACAGATATAAAGGGAAAGAATGTTACCGGGTGCAGCTGAAAGTAATTCCCACAAGTGGCTGATCTATTAACTAAGCCAAGGCTCACCTGTCGTTCAACTGCTACGCCCTAGGTTCAACACGACTTTACACCCACCCTCACAGCTCACGATTTTTGATAATGAACCAGATTGTCATGGCTAGTAGCTCCAATTTAGATGGGACGCATGGGTTATAAAACTGCATGGGGTCTGATATGTAAGCTGGTTTCCTAGGCACCATCTAATACTTGCCGCCTGTAGATGAAAAGGAATATGTGCAGATATTGTTGGACTCAAACCTAGGCGCTCGAACCATTGTTGGTTCGAGCTCATTTAGCTTTTATATGGTAATGTTCTGGCAGATATTGACACAAGATCAAGGGTGCACGCAGGGAAACCTCTGAGAATATGCAGTTAGCTCAACATCATCGGTCGCTCTGTTCATGAAAATAGTACGTGACCTCCCTATAAAACCTTGGAATATATTTAGATAGAGCTACATCTCTGAGGAGCACCACTATTTCTGGCTTAGAATGTCCACTGCCACTTTCAGGTCGTACTGGGCTGGTTTCCTATCTCTACTTCCATCACTGAATCTCGCCTGCCTTAACTAGGCGGCGGATCGTGTCAATACTTCCTTGTACCGCTATCTTCGCCCCCTAGAAGCAGGTGGTCAGCAGATGGGAAGCCTCACAAGTATCCGCTAAGCGGAGAGCCATCCCGGGAGGACTCGCAGATAGACTAGCAATAAGTTACCTTCATATGTGTCTCCTCCAGCTCCGCGGCCTTGGCGCTCCCCTCCTCGACATCCGGATGTCTCCACTCGAATGAGTACGTCATGAGCAGTTCTCCCTCGGGACCCTTGCTGACGAGGTTTGTGATGGTGCTGCCGTCCTCCTGCTGGAAGTCGACGCGGCTCGGTGGGTAGTGCACGCAGACCTCCTTGACGGCGGCGCCGCCGGGCCTGGGGCCGTCAGGCGAGAACACGACCTCGCGGACTATCTTGACCTTGTCGCCATCGTCCGTCTTTCCCTCCGACAGCACCTCGCACGAGGTGATGACGGGTACGAACTCGTACGCGCGCCGCACTTTGCGCTGGAGACCCGCCCAGACCTGCGATTTGGTCAGGACGGGCTCCGCGCCGGCTGGGTTGATTGGGGCGGTGTATGCGATGTTGACCGTCACCATCTTGTCGAATTTATTGTTCTTTCGAGAAATGAAAGGATAGACGGAGGAAGTGGGGACACTGTACGTTGCGCCTGTGATGATTATAAAGCGTGGGTGCGGGGACCTTGGCACCGATATTGATAGGCTCTGAGACAACCTGGGGGGTAGTTGAGGTAGAAATGACGTCGTAAGCCGGAGTATAATTAGATCCTGTAAGAAATGGAGTTGTGACAGAAGGTGAGGCTACCCTAGAAAGATTTGTTTGGGAAAACTAATAGGGGAGACTCAAGGTGTGTCGAAGAGTTATTATTAATGATACTATTGAAGCTATGGAAACCCAGCAACAACTGGGGGAATTTAGGGCTATATATATATATGCGAATAATCGCTTATTAAGCTTATCATTCATGGGAAGGTTTGGAAGAGTTTGGAAGAGTATTGCTAATATTCGCCGCCTCGAATAGGGGTGGACACACTTCTCCCGGAGCTAAACTCCGGATTCCTAGAGTTCCACAGGTCACCGACTTATAACAGTGCTAATACAAAAGAATGATACAAATAGGTTATGTTATAAATAGGGAAGCGGCAAATTTCCTCAAGTGAGTTGGTGTAGATAATCATCACATGGCCACCGTATGCCCTTAGAGAATCTCCGTGTGAGAGATATTAGCATCCGAAGTCCCGGGAAGGAAAGACCGATCGGGGCACTTCTACGTAGTTATCGCGCGGTGCACATCCTGATTGGGACGCCAGGTAGCAGAGAGTTGGTCAGAAAAAGCAAACTGTAAACTGGCTGACGGATATTCCTCGAGCATTCGGTGCTTATAGGAAGCGCTAGGCCTGATGACTGCTACTATACGCCCTGCTAATATAGTCTTAGCATTGAAGCAGCCCCTAAAAACAGCTTGGGGAACAATATGCGCATTCAATATGCTCACTGTGGTATTGAGAGTCAACTCCGAAATTTCCTTTACATATCTTAAACGTCAAGAGAATCCTCTGTTGCAATCGTCCGACGCTGCCCGATTTAATCCTCAATCGCCAGCGGCTCCAGAATTTCCATGTCGCCATCGTCATCATAGTCCATCATTCGAATTCCGCCTCTATAATCATTATCCTCGTCGTCATCAACATTCTCATCAAGGCTCCTATTCGCCTCTAGGGTTCCGGGGATAGTCCTGTGGGTGGGGCCGGCACTAACGGACCTGGCAAGGGGTTCGGAACTGTTGACCTGATCGCGGGCTGGCGACTCGCTTAGCGCCGGCATCGAGCTTGTCGCCACCGGGCCACCCTTGCCCTGTTTCACGGCGTTCGTGGAGCCCGTTATCCTCGCCTGCCTCACGCTCGTATCGCTCTTCTGCTCCTGCACGTTCTTCGCACTGGGGTCGAACTTCTCGTTCTCCAAGTCGTGCAGCATGTGGCTGGGCCGCTGTTGCGGCTTTCCCTCGTTCGGAGGTGTCCGCTCGTAGTCAATCAGAGTCCCCGACGGCGCCAAATCCCGGTCGTGGAGCCGGATCTCGGCGTCGTCCCCCTCCTTCTCGATACTACCCTCGCCGCCCCTGACGTCGGGGAACCCGCAGCGCGTCAGGATCTTGGCGATGAGGCCCGGGTAGCGCAGGTGGCCCTGGACCTCCTCGCTCAGGTCGAGGTTCTCGACGCCCTCGATCCCGTCGCCGTTACTGGAAATAGCCGAGAGGCCGGCGATGCCGAGCTGCGCGCTCGTCGCCCTGTACAGGAATGCCAGGATCAGGTCGTTCGCGCTGTACACGTTGAACATCTTGCCGGTGACAACGGTGCGCATGAGCTGCCAGTGCGCCGGGTTCGACGGCACTGGGGCTCCGACCAGCACGACGGTGTCGACAAGCCCGAAAGCCCTCTTCTCCGCGAGTGCCCGCAGGCAAGCGTAGATGACGCGCGCGCCGAGCGAGTAGCCGATCAGCGTGACGGGTCGCTCGCCCTGTACCTTGTTGATGAGGGCGTCGGCCAGGACCCGTCCAGCTTTCTCGGACCGGTTACGGGCTAAGCTGAATGGGTTATCGAGGTTGGACGCCATGGAGACGAGGTGGACGGGCCACAAGGCCGCCCAAACCGTCGCCAAGACGGTCCTCCGCAGGATCTCCGTCCGGATAGCGCTCCACGCGTACGAGGTGACGAGGGACTCCAGCCCGGCGCCCAATGCCAGGAGGCTCTTCATCTCGTACCGGAGGGCGAAGGCCTCCGACTCGTCCCCGAGGCACCGCCAGGGTTTCGTGACGTCGCCCTCCGATGTCAGCCAGCCGTTGATGCCGATGGTGACGCGGAGCCTCCGCGCCTCGGCCGCCTCGCTCTTCTTGCACCCCTCGCCCCACTCGTCCCGCAGCGGCAGGAACTTGAAGTCCTCAACCTCCTTGGCGTAGTTGTCGATCATCTCGCCAGTCATCTTGGCCCCGAAGGCGCCAAACAGCGTCCCGACGAGCGCGCCGTTCATCCAGAAGATACCCAGGAAGCTCGCCAGCCCCCCGAGCCCGACGGAGCCCATGAGCCCGCCTATAGCGCCGGCGACGACGGGGGCCGCGAGCCCGCCCGTGACACCGATGATGGCGGCGCCGGCGACGGACGCAAGGCCGACCTTCCAGAATCGGCTCGCCTGGCCTTGCTGTCTGCGTTTCTCAGCCACGGCGTCGGCGGACATTCCGCCACCGCTGCCCTTCTTCTTCTCCTCGTCCGCCTTCTGTGCAGACTCGACCATCGTAGTCGCGATCTGCGTTTCCTCCCCATCGAGGAATTGAGGCGGGATCTGCAGCGCGGAGGCAAGATAGCACATTAGCGTGCGAGAATACGCCGAGTAGCTCCCGGTCGAGAGCAGAACGAGTAACATGGCGCTCAGGGCCTCCTTGCGATCCTCTATTGGAATAGCCACGAGCGTGGTGGGAATAGGGTGGTAGAGGTTCTGAAAACTCTCCAGAGACCCCTCGTGGCGGCCCTGCACGGTCTGGACATTCTTCCCCTTCCCCCCGGCGTCCTCCGCCCCCGGCGCCGCAGTAGTAGCAGAGCTGTTACCTTCGCCGAAGTCCAACAGGTCCTCCCCCTCGGCGGGCACCTCCCTGCTCCGCGCGGCGAGCGCCTCAGCGCGTTTCCGCCGCGCGTCGGTGACGGCCTGGTCGTCGGCCTTGCTCACAACCTCTTTGAGCTTGCCTAGCGTCTGGATGCGCCACGAGTCGAAGTGCAGGAGGGCTGCCTTGCGGAGCCTGATGAGCGTGGGGCTCGGCGGCGCCGGGCGCGCGCCTTTCGGCTGATTCGCCGGGGATCCATGTCGTTGAAGCGATTCCTCGCTGTTGCTCCTGTCGTTGGCTGGAGGTGCGAACAGCGGCGCGCCGTCGGGTGAATAGGGCGGCGGTGCTGGGCTACCTGTCGCCGATCCCCGATCGGACTCTTCCGTTGCTTCCTGCCGCAGTTCGAGCTGCGACCGCATGTACTCCGTTATGTCCAACACGAGGTTGTAGAATGCCTTGCGCCGGGCTAGTTTAAGGACCACCCGGAGATGATCGGGCTCGGTCGTGAGGGGCGCCATCACGGCCGCTTACACAGTATAATGTGGACCGAACAGGTAGGATGACGTCGCTGCAATTTGAGGGATGGATCTTTCTGATTAACATCACCACTTGGCAAACAACTGCCCTCCCAAGATCTCTAAATCCTTAAATGACATGGTGAACTATCGCTGAAATATATGGGAAGGATGGTTATCTTGAAGCGATCGCAGTGGGGCTTGAAGAGGGCCTGACCCCTGTAAGCAGGCAGGCAACCATAATTAAAAACACAGTGGCGTAGCAGTGAAGGATCCATTTCCGTGTCAACCTCCTTAGACTAAGGGATGATAATGTTTCTATTTCCGTCTACATACCGTCTCGGTTGGCTACGTGTTGGTCTCAAAACTCAAACGCGTCGTCCAGACAATTCAATCCAGATCAAATTGCTATTCGAATCTTGGACGCCACGCCCAAGCACCATCATCCATGCTCGTTTCAAAAGCCGTTGTCGGAACAGCTCCCTGCGCGACAAGCCGCGTTAGGCAGCCCGGTGTGCCGCCCCCAATCTATCCAATGCGCCTTTGAGTTGTGGAATGCCCAGCCCTCACAATCTCAGATCTCCAGCGAGGTGATTTCCGGGCCACCCATGGCCTCGGGCTCTGGCGTGGGCGGCGCCAGGTTTTCCTTCTTGGTCATGACCCAGCAGGAGGCGTACATGTTGACTCGGTCGATGCAGGCGCCATTTTCGCGGGCTCCGTGGCACCGGGCTGCGAAGCCGCGGCGCTCGAATTCCTTGACGTACCACGGGCGGAGGCCGGCGGAGCGCACCATGACGCGCCCGCCCAGACGTAGAGCGCGGTTGAGCTTCGTGATCTGGGCCGCCGCGGCGCCGGACCCGGGATCGAACCAGTCCATGCTGTCCATGACGACGGCGACGGTCAGCGTGCTGGGCGCTACGCGCGCGATCACCTCGTCAATCTCGTCCGTGTGGATGCGCAACCCGTCGAGCGCGCCGGGGCGCGACAGCCGCGCGTGCGCCTCCCGCGACAGGTAGTCCGGGTGGCACTGCCGCGAGAACTTGCCATCAAGACATACCAGGTAGTAGGGGTTGTCGGCCGCGATGTGCGTGGACTGGACCATGGGGTCGAGTGTGTTGACCATGTACTCCCAGATGGCGTGCGAGCGCGTGTTCTTGGCCCTCGGGTTCACGCCGCGGACAGCGTCCGAGACGGCGTGGTCTGCCTCGATGATCGCGAGCTGGTTTTTCGGGACGCCAAGAGCAGTCCACAGGAACGACTCCTGGCTGACGACGAACTTGGACACCAGACGGGAAAGGAGAGCTGGGCGGATCTTGTTGCGCCAGATCTCGCGTTGCTCGTTGAGAGTCTTGGCGGTTAAGAGTTCTTTGACTGCAGAACGGCAGCCGAAGACTCGAGAGATCCAGCGGAAGATGCGAATAGCGTGCTTGGACCCGCCCGTATCATACAAGCCGCCCTTGTGCTTGGTGAAGACATGATGGTTGTTCAACCAGTACTGAAATGCGCGGCTAGATAAATGAGGGGACATCTTCGAAATGAGCAGTGAACGGAACTCAGGATGCTTACCCTCGCCGAAGATCTTCCAGAAGTCTTCATAAGGCAGAGACGAGTAGGCCGCGACCTTCAGCTCGAGCAGATGGTTCTGGGTTGGGTTTAGGTCGACGGCGTGGATCCTAGCCGGACCTTGCAGAGCATACGAAAGAATGTTGTCACCGGCACTAGTGAGGGCGAGAACCACGTCGTCAGACTTCAGCTTCAGAATGCGCTCATCGACCCGAGTGTCCTCCCAGGTGAAGGCGTAGATATACTCGTCGCTGAACTGGGTGTGCTTCTTCAGCTGGTCATCATAGTATATCCTGTAGTGGTGGTTCTGGTAAAAGAACGAGGGAAGAGGCAGGTTCGATGACAGGTTGGCGATGGCAGCATCGAACGCCTTTGACCGGATCTCTGGCGCAGCTCTCTCAACAGCACGGGATAGAGCATTTGAACGGTTTTTGGGATGCAAGTAAGGCGATTCGGTCACCAGGGCATTGACCTTCTCGACAATTTCATGTGGGAGGCTAGATGAGAGCGGCCGCCTATGAGCACCCAGCCAGATGTAGTACGGGATTGCGCCAAGGACATAGTTCCGGCTATTGACATTGAGGACAGTGCCGAAGCGATACTCGAGGTAGTCACGTCGGCCAGGTTCCAATGCCACTCGGTCGATGTCGAACCAAGCACGCCAAAAGGTTCTGCCGAAGAAGTTGACATGCCGATTGATGACACCGCCTGTATAGTTCCGGAAGCTTACGTCCACTTGTGATTGCACATAAAAATCAACCACGCCGAGGATGCCGTTGGGGGCTAACAGGGACGGCAGCGAATCAATGACAGAATAGTAATCGGGCTTGAGCAACGTTAGTTGCGAACCAAGCGCCACACTGAACACTGAAGGAGACTTACGATCATCGAAAGACTGTAAGACATGGTGATCAGGTCAGCGCCGCCGCGTTCGGGGCGGGTTTGAGGTGTGAAATAGCCGAAGTCAGGGGAGCCAGGGATCCGCCCATCTTGGGAAACCGGTTCATGGTCCTCCAGGCGGAACTTTCTCGCATCCTGACATACGACTCTCACGTTCCTCCAACCCAGCCGTGCGAACCTCTTCCGGGCGACTTCGCAGAGCGAGGGGGAGAAATCGACGAGATAGACGCTGTCGAAGAACCGAGGCACATTAATATACTGGGACATCGCCTCGATGTTCCAACCGGTACCACCACCGACCTATATATCCCATGTCAATCCTACTAGTACAGGGCCCTTAGGTTGCGGTACAGCTTACATCAATCCAGATGCGTCTTTTGTTGTCGGGGCTCTGGCCGCCTCTCTGGGCCTTGAAGAGAACCTGCGCCGCTACTAGAGCTAGCATATCCTCACGGCCCTTGAGGAGCGTCTTCCTGGTAGCGTCATACGCGCCAGCCTGCCCCTTGTAGAAGCTCTCAAGCGCATCCTGTTGGTTGCGCTCGGCATCTCCGGCATGGGGTTTAAGGAAGCAGGAGTAGATGAAAAGCCACACAGACCGGAGGACGCTTGGGTTCTCGGTTTTCTTCGTGGATTTCCTAAACAGGGTAGAAAAGCGTATGCCTATTAACAGAACAACTGCTATTCCAGCAAGATAGATTGTAGTATGACGGTTTAGGGGTAAGATGTTACCACCAAGAGAATCCATGGTATTCTCTCATGCTGCTGATATGAGAGTGCGGGGTGTTGAAGTTACCTTCGCGATGTTGAACTGAAACCTTAAAGTTTCCTGAGTATGGAGGTACTGGCTAAAGGAAAGAAAGAGGGAAATAAAGGGGCACTATCCAAGTCCTGCAACATTTATATAATACATGACTGCCCCAACTTTTGCAATCCCCCCGCCGTCCCGTTTTGAGTGTGACCGATAACCGCCGCATCTATGGCTCGTCTCCCTTCCTCGGTCTTGGGGATCGACGTATATCTTAAGGTTAAGACAATCAACATGCAGAGAGCTATTATCCAATACAATGCCTGGGATGAGGCACTTGTTTGGTAGGACCCTGAAAACGAAAACCCTACTACCCATGTACTTGGGGACCCACTATTTGGTTAAGTCTTAGTTTGGTAGTAGGCTATGGGCTTTGCGGACGTTGAAAGCATACGGCAGCCAATCGATCCGAGCACATGCCTAAACCCTATGGGAATAAATGCACAGAGCCGTCAAGGGCTAGTATGAGGGTCTAGGCGCGTTAATACACTACGGTACATCGCAATTTTAAAGGAAAGAGTAGCCATAGGTGCTCACATAGTAGGAATAGAAATAGTATGTCTTTACTTCAAGTTATCAATTGGCATTATAGAAGATAATCACGTGCTCTTGTGGTCCGTAACTGCGCATCGCTGGTCGTAGGGTCTCGCCGTCTAGGGCTGGATATGATGATCGATTTTGGAAAGAGCCCCATCCGGATAATAGTAGGTAGTCCTGCAGGCACCCCACGCCGAGAAGTTAAATGATTAGCATATCGTTGAGGTACGGAGCAACTGGATGATGGGGTCCATCGTATGTTGCACAACATAATTCCGATACCTGCCTTGCATATCTTTCCGAACAGGCGAGACTTGATTGTTAGTGGTTGGTTTCTTCTTAGATGGGCAGTTCTCGTTGAGGCTTTGCCCCTTAACGTTAATGCCGCACCTGAACTTAGAAATGGAAGTTCTGTCTCTAGGGTAGTTAGATCTCATTCTGAATCCGCAGCGCTTATCTCCTTGCGACCCCGTTCAATCTCTACGTGCATTTGTCGGTCACTCCTGGTTTAGTGTGTCTGCTACTTGTGAGTAGGGTTGAGCAACGTAAGCCCCTACCTACTCTTTGTTATCGTCACAACGACGACTTCTCTTATTGATGTTGTAGGCTTTCAACATTAAGTCCGTTGGGGGACTGCTGCTGTGGACGCTCCAGACTCAAGCCCTATTGCCTCGGGTTTAGACCTTCTTGGAGGTGTTGCTCTCTCCCTCTTCGTGAGTGCTTCGCAATTAATAGCCGTGGCATGGGATCATCCAAACGAAGTAGTCCCCCTCGCGGCCATGTATAAACCCGCCAGCATGGTGCATTGTGCAGCCTCAAGGGTCAGCTCTGCTGCTGCGTAACCCAGCAATGACTTAGCTTTATCCCGTAGCTGCTCCTCGATGGTTGGTGGTTGAGGACGCAAGGAGCCATAAGCCGCGCCAACTGCGTTGATACCCAGACATACCGACGATGGACCGGTATGAACAAATGATGCGAGGCAAGAACCAGGATATGCACAAGGTAGCTTGATAATAAGACTTCGACATAGAGCTGCCTGCTGACCTTGCCCACGCCTATCTCGTTGCGGTTGACATCCTTAATAAGCCGGATGATGTTATCGATTGACAGCAATGGAAAGAAAGTGCTAACTTCTGTGAAGTACGTCAACATTAAGGCGCGACATCTTTTTTTCAGGAGATCTAGGGAAAATCCAGAGGTCACCATCTCGGAAAGCCCCCACGATTCCAGTGCTGTCGCTACGGATCCTAGGCTTGAGGCAGCATCGAAAATGCCGTCGGTTGCGTTGATAGGTTTCTGGACTGATGCACCTTCATCGTCTCCTAACAACTGACGAACAACAGGCCAGTCGTATGCGTGGTCCGCATTGGCTGTATTCGACAGGGTGATCTGAACATGGAACCCTAGGTCCCCTGAAGCCGAATCGCGCGGACCAGTTTAATACGCCACGCCAAGATGCTGGGGGCTTACTGGTAACCGCTGCGACTGCTGTTTTGGCACGGAGGAAGGCGATGCGACAGCTAGATGTTGCGAATTGACGAGGGGAGATGAACGTAGGCGATCTTCGAGCAGCTGTATCCATTCAAGGAGAGAACCCTTGTGTTTTGGTCGATCCGCATCCGAGGTGAGTCTCTATGGATGCACTCGACCTCTTGTGATACGTGCAACTACCCTTTGGTTTAGCGACGTCGCATCTCGTCTCGCGTTTGCTGCACTTCAAACACGCCCGAATCGCACTATGTCTCTGGGGAAAGTTGCGAGGGAGAAAACTTGCCGTGGATTTCCCGTCCTTGCAGCCATTGTAGCAAAGAGTGTTTCTCAGCCTATTACTGTTCCCTAAAAGTTATCATGCCTACACGTGCGCCTTGATGTCGTTCCGACATTCCGATATGCCAGAGTAAGGGACAAACGAACGGTACCCAATTAACTTAACCCACCTTTTGTCTCAAAGAGAAGATGTTCATCTAAAAGGGCAATCAATATGTGGCTAGTGTTGCGGCTGTGCATATGGCAGCCCAGGTTTCGGCGTACTCCAATTACTGCATACACCTATAACCGCATTTACATCTCATATTACTACATGTTGTTTTAAGCTAGCTATCAACTGCTTAACCCTGCAGAACATGGGGTTTCTACTAGGTCCGGATTGCCAGGGAACCCATGCCCCCGAAAAGCAATCTCGACGGCACTACAAGTCGGTATATCTTCGCGAAAGGGCTGCGACGGGTATGTGCCGGCTCCATCTTCAGACCCAGACTACTACGCATATAGATGCCTCGATTTGATAATATCAGAGGCCTTTTCAGCAACCGCGTACACCGTAGTCTGTAGGTGGGTCGCTGGTATCAAAGGCATGATAGACGCGTCAACAACGGAGAGTTTCTCGGTACCGTATACCAACAGGTCCGAGCTTACACAGCCGCCGATTTCCTCAGGCATCATCGCGCAGGTGCAGCTTGGGTGAGCAAGCGTAGGCCTAACGCCGTTGGTCGCGAGAAGGGCCTCCATGATCTCATCGTCCGTCTGGGCCGACTCTCCAGGCAGAGTCTCAACAGGGAAATATCCCGCCAGCAGCGGATCCTGGTTGAAGTCACGGATATAGCGGACCATGCCAAGGAGCAGATCACGATCAACAGGGTTCATAAGTGCGTTGTAGTGAACCACAGGCTGCCTCCGTGGGTCGACGGGATCGAGAGTAACTGTGCCCCGAGACAGCGGTGTCTGAATCGAGCCACCGGTTATTGCTGGTGTCCCAACGAATATTTCAACAGGAGCAGCATCCTCGCGAGAAAAGTGATCTATCAGAATCTCACGTTGCGCCTTATACCCCTGAAGGAGCTCAGGGCTATCCTCATAGATGCTCGGTAGGTACTCAGCGGCCGTTTGGTTCCTAATCTTATCGAGTATGGCCATATAGGATGATGTTAACTGTGACAGAGGAAGAAACACAGCATTGTTGAAGAATGCGATGGTGTATGGCCCAGTGTGCCGCGTAACATATTCTTCCCATGCAGACTCGTTATAGGTTGCATTGGTGTATATACTGTTTGGGTTTGGGAACGCCAAGTTGCTGAAGCTCCACGATGTGTTGAAGGCCGGGTGATCCTGAAAGTTCGCACCCACGGCTGCCAATTCTCTTTTGACCTTGACTCCTGCTTCTTCTAGGGCAATCGGGGGGCCGATCCCACTGAGCTGTAACAACTTTGGCGTGGATATCGCGCCTGCGGCCAAGACGACCTCCTTTGATGCATAGGCATTCCGGACGGTACCGTCGTTTCGCGATATCATTTTGACTCCTATAGCGGTTAATCGTGGCGAGTCGAATAGAATCTCGACTACTTCTTCACCGGTGATCAGGTGCAAGTTCGGTCGATCTGCAATGGGGTCGTAGTAAGCGACTCTAGCGTGACAACGGGTCCCGGATCTTGTGTCCAGAGTGTTCGGAATCCATAAAAATCCAATGGCATCTCCGGATGCTGGCGTTCCCGGCATCGGGACACCGCGAGCGGTCCAAGTCGAGGTGATGTTACGTAGATCAGGGTAGAGCATCGACGGAAAGCCGATCTGTAGAGGACCCCGACCGTATGCCTCGGGGTCCCATTGTATATCGAAATCTTCAGCAAGGCCCGGCGAGGGTGGCGTGAAGTTGGTGGACTTGCGGAAGTACGGGAGCAGCCCATCCCACCCCCAACCCTCGTTACCGAGGGCTTCCCATGCGTCGTAATCAGCTTTTGATCCGCGGTCGGCTAACATTCCATTCACGACAGACCCACCACCCACGACCGAGGCCATTCTGACAGCGAAGGTGGAGCCGCCAAGATACGGCTCCGGCGCAGACGTGACATTCCATAATTCGGCCGTGTTTGGAAACTGAGCTACAGCCTGGGGAATCTGCGTATATGGATTGTTGTCGATGTAGCCGTGTTCAACAACAAGGACGGTCACTAAGGTCAGGTGAGATAATCTTGTTTAGCTCGCTCTCTGCGGTTCTCATACCAGATGTATCTTCACTTAGACGATTCGCCACCACGAGGCCGCTAGTGCCGCCCCCGACGATGATGTAGTCGAAGGTATCAGTCTCGTCGAGGACGTGGGAAGAAGCACATGCTATCGCAAGAATGAGAGATGAGAGTATCGCAGATATCAGAGCCATGATGCTGGACTGGGCAACTTCCAAATTGTATTTGTTCAGGGATGTCGTACTGCTTCCCTTTAGAAGCCTGGCATACCACGACGGAACAAGACTTTCTGTCGTTTTATGAGTCCCGTTCTCCTTGCAGTCGTTGATCCAGGTCCATCTATTTATGACATGCCTTTTGCTTATGGAGTGGTCCCTGACTAAGCCCCAGGACGGCGATTGGGGTGCTTGGTCTCGGAGCAATTCTGTGGCGCCCAATAATTAAACGGCCGCATCTGCGGGCGGGCCACACCCTTGCTACCCCTCAAAGTTGCTATCGCGTGACGGACGTCACGATCCAACTCTTCCCGGCCAGACCTTGTGCCAATTACTCTCCATTTGAGTACTTGGGTGAACGTGCTACAAAATACGCAGAACTAGTATACATTCACAGACAACTAGCGAAGAGACAGTTGCCGTACAGTTGTAACATCCATTGTTTAGATGATCTCTCCGGCAGGACGATGGTGGCAGAGCAGGGCATTTTCCATGTTCCTTAATAGAATGGGGGGCCGCTGATCCCTGACCTCATAGAGACGGAGGCTTATTATGCTCCGGCAGTAGTATAATTGGATGATTGTTATGTTGTGTAACTGGTCGTGTCAGCACTAAGGGATAGGAGAGGAGAGAGGCTATCGGGTTTGCTAGAGATATGATTATATCCGCAACTAGCTGCTGCTCGGAAGTTGTAGCGGTTCAATAGTTAACTACGCAAATATACTGAAGGCCACTCTAATTATCTGAAACACAACGTCGATTCTAATCCTTCTTGTTCGATTACCACGTCGCGTTTTCCTGCGACTAGTGTAGCGTTGAGATGTATCGGATAATGCCACTTTTGTGCCCCGAATTTCTATTTACTGTTGTGGTTCGCTGTTGGTGGGTCGACGTGGTCACATAGAATGGCTTGTATGCTTATGCTGAGAATTGCTATTTCTCCCCTTCCCCTCCGGGGTTTCGATAAATCCTCGGACTTCAACCTTTAAGTTACTCCATAACTAGCATCGCGTCGGTGGGGGTTTACAATAAACGTCGATGGACGAAAGGTAAATACGGGGATTTGTTACGTGAAAGGCAAACATATAGCCGTTGGATATCCCCTAACTATACAGGTTGCGACGTCTACGGCAGCGTTAGCCTTCGCTGTCAGTATTCCAGCATTAAAATTGTTTAGTTGTAAGAAAAGCGAGCCTGTTATAATCATTCTTTCACGGGAGAAGCTCCCTGGAAATGAGGAGAAACTGGAACAATTAGCTGACCGGGAGGCGAATAGTACCCCCACAGAGCTTCAGCCGTTTTTCTCATTTGTTTTGCTTCGACTTTTATCCAATATAAGTCCCGAATCATCACATAATCGAATCGTGATTCTTGGCTATGAGCTAATTCCTTTCCCGGAAGAGAAATACGGGTAGGTATGAGCGCCACGGCAGCGCAGGAAACGATCACGGAGGAGTCTGAAGATACTATAAGCGGCGGTTTTTAGACGCCTGGATATTTAACGAGGATAATATGCTCTATAGGCAGGTCTATTACAGCCCGCAGCTGTATCACATTAGGATAAGGATGAGGGCGCGATGATACCACTCGCTCCTTGAGGGTTTCGTCACTTTCAAGCATAAATTCTATTATTCGATTACCACTTCCCTCCACCATTGACCGCGATCCAGCCATTAACAGTCCCCGACGCCAAGCAAAATTTTCTTTGATCTCCGAATCCTGCTCCGAATCCTACTCGACTCTGGGCGCCTTACATTACCTTTCGTCAATTCTCAAGTCATACCATCAAGTAATTCCTCCCAGTACCGAATTATGGACGTATTCTTAAGAATACTGCACAGTAACTGTTTTCGTCATCACAATACCTCGCTTATTACCCTCGCCGTGGGGCCTCGGATCCCAGGAGTCGTCAAGCTCGGCCTCGACAGTCGTAGTACCATTCCCTGTGTCCACGGTGGTAGTTCTCTCCCCGCTCTTATCCGTTTTTACCCCTATTCGTGATATTGTATCGAACTCTATGTCCTCATCCTCGCGTGTAGTGTCGAACCGAGCGTAGTGCCGGCTGCGACGCTTTGGCGTAGATAGAAATGTCCTGCTCCTTGGTACATTGGGGTTTGGTCGGGAATCCGATTGGGAACCGCCCAGCAGTCTGGGGGCTACATGATTCGCAAAGCGACGCAAAGTGGGAACAGAACCGCAAATTATAAAAAGGTTTGCCTCCATTACACTACGCGTATAAAAAAGGAGGGTGCGGAATTAGTGCATGTGGTAGATTAAACAGAGAAAAGTAAATTTGCGGCACAAGGCCGCTTAAAGAGGAGTAATAATATAGGCAATGCAATAAACTTACACCCAGAAGCTTGCGGGCGCCGTAGCCCAGGTAGCGTCCGGATTTTTAAGTAATGTAGGCAAGTACGCTGCTCGTACGATCGAAGTGATAACGGTTCTATGCGGCTTCATTAGCAAATCCCTATGTAACCCTTAACACAAGGCAGCCCGTAACCTACAAAGACCCGACCCCGAGAACGCATGCAACACCGATTTTATACGCTAAACGCATCCTGAGATCATACAACATCGGAAGGGGGAGAATGAACAGAGCGACGTCCGAGACGATGTTGGTGATTGCCATCGCTATAAACAGCGCCGGCTGGCTAAGGCACGACCCCCCTAGGTTTTCGGTGAGAATCCATGCCTTTCGTATCGGGTTGCATACGAATAGAGCCCAGAAGAAGAGGATCGGTGTGTATAGGCAGACGGCCATGATGGTCGTCCATACGGCTATTAGGAACCAGCGTTGTGGTGATAGGCGCAGGTAAAATACCAGAAGCGCTAACTTGGCAAAGCTGGAGCAAAGGACGTAGACAGGAGCTGCAGCATAGAGAATCTTTTCGGGAATACCTAATCAGCTTTGTTTTCAATGGTTTGCTAGGGCATCGAGCGGCAGTCGGTGTCGTGGGAGGGAGAGGGAGAGGAAGATAGAGAGTATGTGTGTGCATGTGTGAGTCACTTAATGAATGGTCATACAAGGAGGAATTTTTCGGATTTCTCAATAGGTATTTCCCATGAATGTATACCATTAATGCCACTGACGAACGTGACTACAGAATTCTGTCAGTCAAAGAGGATCCCTCGCGTCGCAAATGATCGACCGGTCATACACATTGTCAACGCCTGTGTACCTAGCGAGAAGAGCTAAGCAATGGCGGTTAGTACGTTTGCGCCCGCGTCAAGAATGCCATGAACATACATAAGATGCAATTAGGAATCCTGCCTCATAAATCGTCAGCTGCCACTCTCTTTTATAAAGATGGATATGTAAAAGCTGAAATATTGCTCGTACCATCGTCAATATGTAAACCTTTCCCCAAGAAGATATTAGTATACAATCTTTGGGAGAGGCAGAACAGCGCGAGCAGGTTCCCGATGATAACCACAACAGACGTCTCCTTGAAGAGTTGCCGCTGCGGGTTATCGAAGTCTACGACGTATCCTTCTGGCGGCGGCAGCATGGTAATGACCCCATTTGCCGATAGGAAGCCGGTGGACTCAGACATCTCGTCCTTCGTGTGCGCCCGTGCAAAAGAGTCGGTTCAGGCGCTGGAATCGAGAGAAAGGAAGTGATTTGAATTTCAAGATGTGGACGTTTTCGCACGACAATACTTCGCTCGTGTCCTGTTCGATCATTGATACATGAATAATTCCCGTCAGCGTTTTACGGGAACTGGGGTTTTGGTCATGTTAAAGAGCATTCAACTCATTGGATGCGTACCCCTGAATTTACCGAATGGGTTCGCCCTGTTGAAGTGAGGGTCAAGGTTTAGCTACAAGTACAGTGACATGCCTCTCTGTCAGTGTTGTATATATATATAGCAGGCCTTTGCCACTCAGACAGACAGCTAGTTGAACAATCTACACGCTCATTATCCTGTATTTCAGCACGCCCTACAGCACTTGGCGCCTCGATCGCCAAATACGCAATAACCCGACGGCATGGTTCCGGACTCCAAATCGAGACGCTATTGATGCATCCAGCCAGTGAGAACTATTAAACACTGAAGAGTGTAAAGCTCCCAACATCCGTATGGGCATATGTAGTCATATACACCACCCCGACCTTGAAGGCGTCGTTCGGGCTGAATGTCGGGGAGTCGTCATTTTTGACCTGTCACTCGCTCTCGGTTGCTGGACATTTTTGGCGCTACTCTGACTCGGAATTAAAAGCGTACCTTACTGCCCGTTCTAGCCTGGTTTTGGGGCGAGATGCGTCGGGGACCAGCGGATGTCATCGACCTAATGAATCTTGGCAAGGAATGTAAACTCAGCCACTACGCTAACCAGGCTCAAAGCTGTTAAAGCCTAAAATATGGAGCAGGATGGCCTTTTCATAGCTTAGAATAATGGGATTCTGGAAAAATTTACTACTTTTCTGGAAGAAAGGTGCTCGGTTTTAACGGAAGATAAGATTTGCTCGTATTCTAACGTATATAGGTAAATATTGTATGTTCTAACGGGCTTTATTCGCCATGATCAGGCGGATATCAGCGAACAACTACTTAGATACGTAATCGTGTGCCGGAGTTCCATCTACCAATCCCCAAGACTTCTCGACTTGAATCTCATTCTGAACGACCATATGCAAGGTCGCTGGGCCCAGAAAGGTACGCAATATCGAAACCGGTAGCAACGTCAATGGCATTGTGGAAACATCCCAAAGGGACGGTGTTCAGCTGAAGAGGATACCAGCTCAGAATCAAAGTCCACCAGGGGAAGTGAGGCGCACCATAGGAAAGCTAGGCCCCGGCTCCGAAGCCGAGAGGAGATGTCACGGGACGTCAGAAGCCAATAAGGCGGTGAGAATGAATGGCCTGCAACAGGCCCTACGACCGTAAACGCAAGTTCAAGGACGTTATCTAGAAAGGGGTCAAGTTTCATTGAAAATCGAACTAAGTCGAGCCACAAACTTTAATAAGCAGGCATGGAATACTCCAACAATAAGAGGCAGGGTATTTTCAGTTAGTTACCTCCACCCGCCCACTATTTCCCAAATACGGTTACGATGTATCGCCCCATACAATTTGTATGGGAAATAACATCTGGGCAACATCATGAGCAATAATTATATAGCTAATCGAAAACGTAGTCTATAGGCTTAGATAAAGCTTTATTTAAAACGAAGTATGACGTATAATTCTAAACAAAGGGATAATTATATATAGCGGTTCAGGTCTGGAACGTTGTTCCTGAAGGTATTTTCGTTACGTTAAGCTGGTGCAATAGGATAGAATGAAGCGTTGCTTTAAAATTACCAGTAGTGGGAAACAGCAAAGCAATTGATGGGGTTATTTTGCATATAAAATATATGGGAGTATACATACTAGCTGTCTAGGGAAGCTTGTGGTGTGGTAGAGGTAGCTAACTGAAAATACCCCTGCGACCTGTCAATGGTCTACGAAGGGCGGGGCTGAAAGTTTCTGGACTCGGCAAAGCTTAGCACTGCTATGGAGCACTTGTGTCGGGACTGTACTCGGTGCCGTACTATGGTATCAGGCATAATTTTTAAAACACTGTCAGGTACCTGTGGGTCGCGCTAGTAGCCACGCTATACTAATTCTGTGTAGTTTTTACATGGGTTAGCCCTCGATATATGACAACCCGAATTTGAAGCTTTTAACGCGTTAAAGTGAGTATATTCACAACAAAACAACGCGTTTTTTTAACACTGGCTAATATGGAAGCTACCGAAGCCCTTCCGGCAGCTCCTGTACGCGTTAGGCGCCCGAAAGACCTTCATACTAAGCACCTTACTACCGAACAACGCGCCCGAGTGCGAACTTTACACTTTGACGCCCGTATGAGTTATGGGGAAATTCGGGAGGCCACCGGTTTTACCAAATCACAGATACAGACCGCGTGTATAGCTACCCAAGCCGCTCCGAAGCCTCATACAGGCCGCCGTCGCGATATGAGCGTACAACAAGAGGCAGAACTAGTCGAATTCGTGTGCGTTTCGAAGGCTAACCGCCGGATAAGCTGGCTCGAGCTCTCCCAACGGTTATTCGTGGGCGTCTTTGGGTTGTACGTTATTCGGGAATTACTTCGCCGTCTCGGTTTCCGCCGTCGTATTGCCCGCCGCAAGCCACCTTTGTCCGAAGCTAATAAGCTAAAGCGACTCGCCTGGGCCCTAGAACACGTTAATTGGAGCTTCGAAGACTGGTGCCGAATCCTATGGTCCGACGAGACATGGGTAACAGGGGGACATCACCGGAAACAATACGTCACACGCCGCGTGGGCGAAGAATGGGACGAAACGTGTCTCGTGGAAAGACATCAACGCAAAGGCGGCTGGATGTTTTGGGGTTGTTTTTCCGGTGCAACCGGCAAAGGCCCTGGGATCTTTTGGGAGAAGGACTGGGGCAAAATCAACGCGGATACGTATCAAGAGCATACGATTCCCATGATCGACGGATGGCTTCAAATCAACAGGTGGTATCTCCATCGCCACGACCTTATATTGATGCATGACGGTGCCCCGGGCCACGCAGCAGAAGCTTCGAAGCAAGAGCTGATCGATCGCCATATTCCCGTCATGGCTTGGCCTCCATATTCGCCCGACCTTAACCCAATTGAGACCGTATGGAACTGGATGAAGGACTATATTGAAGACAAATGGGGACTCGACGAAAAGCCTTCATACGATAATCTTCGCAAGTACGTCAAAGAAGCCTGGGAAGCGGTCCCTGAAGAGTGGTTATTAGACTTGATTAAGGAGATGCCCACGCGTTGCCAGGCTGTTATTGACGCCCAGGGGGGCCATACAAGACATTAAGCTATACCTTTTGTATTGCCCCATAAGCTACAGTCTTTAATTGTCACTATAACAGCTCTAACGCCGGTTATTTACTTCATTTGTGTTGTGTATAGCTTCAAATGTTGGGCATGAGAATTACAAGTACGGAGTTCTTAGCGAAATGCGCTAATCCAAGGTGGGTTATTACTAGGTGGGCCTCTTGACCCACATACCTAGCAGTGTTTTAAAAATTACCCATAACACCATAGTACAGGCCATGCCAATTTTAAGCTAGAGCGAAAATAGCGCAAAGCATGCATTATGACAGGCTTGCTATAGGGCTATTCACCTTAATATTCTTATATAGTGTGAACCATTGCGCTTTGTGGCGGATTGTGGCGTATGGACTGACCGAGTCTGGAAACTTTTGGCCGCAACCTTCCCAGAGTACACGGACGCGGTCATGGCTCGCTGGAAGATACTGGCTTAAAAGATACTGGCCGTATATCACGACGGAAGGCGATAAGGCATCACCACAATAATCCTTTAAAAGGTAGGTCGGATATACCCCCCATATTGGGCCTCCCTGTTCTGGTATACAAGAAGAGATAAAAGACCGAGATTTGGTCTCGACGTGAGCAGCAGTTTTTAAGATTCGATGCGCACTGGAGTTCGTCTCGAGCGAGTTTCGCATTCGTTCTTGTTCCAGCCACTATTTTTCCCCGCGCTAGAAACTGGGGCTAAATGCTAGTTTGAAAATCTAGCGAGGTCGATCCGGAACCGCGACGCTAAAAGTAACCCAGGTGGGACCCTCCTACTTTACTGCCCTACATCAGTTACTGAGAAGAGTGTCCTTATACTGGACGTGCACTCTAATCGCCTTTAAATCATGAAACAGTATAACTTATAAGACCGATAAGTAGATGTTTTACTTAAGACGCCATGTCCCGTTTTAGGTGAGCAAGGCTTAGCCCTAACTTCAAGATTACTACATACAGTAAAAGCCTTCGCCAACCCAGACGAAAAAGGCCAACTTAAAGTTGGAAATCCTCAATGCGTGGCTTATAGGTGCTGCCGGAATAGTCCCCTGGTAGCAAGAACACGAAACCAGTCCATGCCTCAGCGCCCTCGTCCGGTACCGGCAAGATTCCCGGCAAAATTCGACATCGTAAGGACTTCTGCATATATACGAGTTGCTTAGCTAGCGAAATTAGAATGACGAGTAAATCTTTATTGAGGTTTAAAATCTTATCCCTACGTCAAATCTCCGCGCCAAGAATTCGGGATATAAGGCATTCGCTACGGCGAGGTTTACCAATGTGACAGTCGTTTAAGGAGCCCACAAGTCTTCTAACATTTAGCTATTAATGTTTTAACTTTTCAAGAACTTTATCGAATATTCTTCCTCATATCCTGAACAGCCCGCCGAAGATTTTGGAAGTTCTAGGATGTAAGGGCACATTCTTTGGTGTGGAGGACGTAACGGGAAAGGAGTCTACGCAGGCCGCGTTCATCTATAGCTGACCGGCAGGCAGCACCCTATTAGGTTATTTGAACTAGCTGAGGGGGACTATGAAGAGAACTTCTGCCAATCCATGCACTCCAACCATAGAAAAGAAAATTTTAGCGATAGAGGTAACTCAACTACATGAGCGAACTATTATCCACAGCCCCTACCAAGTAGCAGCCACTTTGGCTTGTAGAACTATGCTTCTTAGTAAAGGTTCGACGGATTTAGAGCTGTTACATTTATTAGCTCTTACATCCAGAAAGTCGTCTCAGAGATGGCCATTTATCTGGGACCGAGGAAAGTTCCTGCCTATCATAGCCTTCCGGGCTGTAATTAAGTTTGCTTGGTAGGTATCAGATAAGTATTCCCCATCTCATCGGGCATGATTTGCGAAAAAGAGATGCTCTACAGGTGACAGGTTATCCTCGCCGCCCACCAGTGTACTATAGAGCCGTCTACCCCAACTATATATTACGATCGTGGGTTGAGGGGGAAAGGCCCAGTAGATGGATCTATCCTAAAACGCTAATAGTGGCTTGTGGTACCCGGTACGATTTATTGGATACTCCGAAACACCTCGCTTCCGACGGAGCACTACCGGATCCACTAGCATTTGGGCGAATATATCAGTCAGACGCCAATCCCACTCCACAAGCCACACCTGCGGGTGGCGTTGATGTAAACAGCTTTCGTGGAGACCATCCGTAAAGCGTAAATATCACCGATAACAACGCCTCATACGTAGGTGTTTAGGATTCGGGGCATTGTAATAACATACTTCTCCGTGTAGCGTTTTAATTCTTATTCCAGCCTGCATTCCCGTCTAGTCAATGATGAGTAAGGGAAAAGAAGAAGGATATATTTTTATCATTACGCTTCTGATTACAAAATTGAATATATAAGCCTGTGGCAATGACGAATTGACAAATTGGAAGATGATTTTCCTGGATTTTGCTTAATGGGTTCTGTCTTTAAGGGCAGCTTGAAGATAGTTTATCGTTAAGTTGATATCTAATTAGACGTTGAATGGCGCATGAAGTTTCCAGTCATCGATAGACAACCTGTGTCTTTTACAAAGTCTCTTTGAGTAGCGAACGTCGTCACCCTACGTCAGGGTGTCTCCCATCGATTGTCATTTGCAAACTAACCATTCACCTTTATTTCGGACAAAATCAAAAGGGTCATTAAGATATTAAGGCCCGCGACCTATCCCAGCCCACCCAGCTAAACCACGAGTGGGAAATCTAAATATCATATGAGGCGGCATCGCATTCAGAGGGCTCGCGGAGCGGACTGATGGGAGATTTAGCAATCGTGAGTCTGGACCAAGATCCTGTCGGAAGCTACCGCCAAGCTACACGCCCTCTGTAGATACGCGTTCGGGCGCAATGAGAATGGATCGACCGGCGACGGAGTGGTGAATAGACATATCGATCTTCTCGGGGCTTTTTGTAGGGGTGATTAAATGCAGAAAGCGGTTAGGTTTGTGTCATGGAAAAGGGCCCCCCTGACAGCTTCAGGGAGTATCCGGAGCAGGGTTATTCCCTGCCGAAGCCATATATCAGTGGATCGCCCACACAAATGGGATCACCGCTTCTTAGCTTCCTAGTTATCAATATCAAGCCTCTCAAGAGCTGTGCAGCTGCTCCCTAGTAAGTGTGACAGTTTGTTTGTAAAACGTTGTGTAGCCGAGAAGAACACGATGAAGCGATATAAAATGTGTAGGATGATGGAGGCCGCTTTAAGGATGAATGATTAGGAGCTGCGTAGACCGCGCAAACGACCCTTGTATCCGATGTATATGTCGACCGTCGGTCCAGTACGTCTCCGTTTGCCAAGCGGTCTACAAGTAGTGCTGATAGCTCTAATTCATAACCTACCCCGTTACTATCACCTCAGCCCTTTTCTTCACAATGATGATATTATCAGTACAATGTCCAATTTCCTGCCCTTGAGTTATATAGCGACCTTCCAGCTTGCTAGGGCGGTATTCGGCTCGGCCTCGGACCAATGTTTCGTCGGGGAGTACTGGTGCCGAGACCAATGCGGCTCAAAAAGTCGTACGGGCAAAGCTGCTGTCCAAGTCCTGATGGCCGGCATAGTCTCCGTGGCGCAGGTTATCTTAGAGCCTGTCCGTCTCTGATATCATATTCACTGACTTTATTCTTAGGAACCTTCTGTTGTGGATTTGGCTATTGTCCATTGGATGATAGGGGTAGCGTTTCAAAGGTTGTCAAGTTATGAGGCGAAGTTAGATCCTGGTCTCCCTATAGCAAACGCCACGCCGGACCCTGCCGCAGTAATGGCGACAAGTATCTCTCCAGGGCCATCGGTATTTCCATCTTCATCAACTACTACAATTCTGGCAAAGCCAACGGAGGTCCCTAAGAGCGCCACTCGAAGTCGAAGTCACACAGCGCAATGATGAAGAAGACTTCCCTGATTAGGAGGTGTCACAGAGAACGGCCCCCCTATCAGCTTCAGGGATCATCCGGAATTAAGGTTGTTCCTCTCCGAAGCCCTATATCAGTGGATCACCCACACCAAGTGAGATCACCGCTCCCTAGCTACCTACAAGTCAATATACCCTCAAGAGCTGTGTATCTGCTCCCCAGTAAGTGTGACAGGAAGTGTCCCATTGGTCGCCAGAAAAGCTTCGCCACCGCATTCTGCGAGACGGACAGAAATCCACCAAATCTTATGGGGTCTAAGGACGGCAGACTGGACAGCATGCGGGATTAGTATGGTATCAACTAATTTTTCTCCGTCGAATGGTCTAAGAAGTCGGACAGAAGGTGAGGCTACCCTGCAAAACAGAATGACGTTACCGTGCAAGGATTTCTATGGAAGAATGTATTGAGTAAGCTTAAATAAAATTCAAGAAATTTTAAGGTGTAGTATAGATATTAAAATTATCTATATTTGAAGTATATAACTCTAATAACCACTGGGGAAAAAAAACGAAGCTATATATATACACTAATAATCGTATTATTAAGCTTATTATTTTATTATTAGTTTATATATTCCATTATTAATCAATGGGTCAATATTAGAACGGTTTAAAAAAAATTTGGCTAAGTATTGCGAATATTCACCACCATGAATAGGGGTGGACCCACTTTTCCGGAGCTAAACTCCGAATTCCTAGAAATGGATTGCTCGCTGTGTGGCGGAAATTGGTGGGCCGCAGAACTTTGAGTATCCCATGGGAAAGACTGGTCCGACTTGTGCTCATATTATGAGGAGGGACTAAATCAGGTGTGAGTTGAACCTCATAGAAACCTTTGCTCCTCGTTAAGTCTTGTGGCTGATTGGCCTATCCCCTTAGGCAACAACGGTCGAGTACGGGTAGTACCCAGGCCGGGTGTCTGTTGTACACCTTCATTGGAGCAGGATAAGGAATTGCCCAAGCGGATTAACCTGTCTTCAAAAGGTATCGGCTGCGTGTGTGTGGTGTGGAGCCGCAAAAACGATGATGGATGTATCGGGACATATCAATAAGGAGAACTACTAAACTTCGCCTGAGTTACCCAGTGCTAGATTACACCGATGTCTTCCATATGGGCCATATTGGTACCGCCATCTGCAATGAACGTTCATACTTAAATGCCTAGGCAGCACTGATGACGGTACAATTCTCCGTGAGTAGAGCTCTGTAAATCCTCAGGTCATTGGACAATGGCTCGAGAACGAAGCCAAATGTTGACTAAATGACAGTGCCTCTCACCCCGAATCCATAAGCAGAGGTCGAAGCAACACAATCAGCGTCACCATGCACCCTCGTGGGGTGGATTGACGTCCATCGACTACTAACCCAAAATATATGGATGGAACCGGCCTCTACATGGATGGCTACCAGTTGACTAAGGCGGACAATAAAGGGCACATGAATTTCCCGGTAATTTGAATTCAAATTCGTGTACCTCCATATTTCGAGATAATCCGTATCCGGGCATTGGGCGCCTTTCGGCAGCCCAACAGGGGTCCCCCTTTTCCCGACCAGCTGCCCGCCCGTAGTGGCTGATATTTTGCGGCCGTTACATAATCTGTATTTGACGACACAGAATCCCTTGTTATGGCAATAATAATAATTTAAGATAGCTTTAGTAGAATAATAATTTTCAAATCTAGGGCCAGACAGATGGAAGGGGCTTGGCAATTACAACAGGAAACTGATTCCGCAACTGGGATACTTCCGTTGAGTTGCTTCGACTCCTGCTCATAAGAACTGTTTCCCTACGTCAGCGTGAGGACTAGGCATGCACTCAAGATGTCGAGCAGTGACTAAAGAGTTTGCTCTGCCAAGGATGATGGCTCTCACAGCTACCTTGTTTCACCGCAGATCCAAGCTGCCCCGTGAGTGGCATCGTTCAATATATCTGCTTAATCATGATTAAAATCCTTATATGGCTTTGGGTCGGCGGCGCACCATACGGCCCTCCTGATACGACCCTCCTGTAACTGGTTGCTTCACTGAGTAGATATTCAACTACTATATATGAATGCCCTGGTGAATCTAATAAAACTGTGGATATACGACTACAAGTCAGAAGAGAGAACGAAGGAACCAATATACACGATCCTGACAACTGCCGCGCCTTCGACCCGTGCCATCCTATCAGGTTCGTTGAGGCCTTCCAGCGCAGAGGGTCCGGATATGGCTGGCCTCAGAATATTGGTGGCGGCAGCGGGCAAAGACGAGGGATTCGAGATGCCACCTGGAGGCCAACAGGGCCAACGATTTCTGGCCAAGCGCTGTCGAAGCTGAACTAGAGGATATGGGTCGCCAGGATGAGTGAATATAAGCACGACTAGCAATTCATAAAGCTGGTCTAGTGTTTACTTGCCTGGAAGGCAGAAGAGGCTGCGATGTGAGACAACATGATGTGGTGATTCCGACCCACTTGCCACTACGCCACTTAATAGTAGATGGCCGTCTACTACTATGGCAAGCTCGACAGGTCTGCATGGTAGACCCCAATGGCGCCGGTAGGCTGATCGAAGGGGCGTGGTTGAGTCATACAGCAGTGCCAAAAGAAACCTGTGAACCTTGAAGTCCAAAAGGTAATCGGGGAAACTCGGTAAAGGGGAACCAAAAGTGGCGCTATATCTACAACCTACATGCCCTGTTTTGATTTAGGAATCTTGTACATGCTCGACAATGCTAGGCAGTTGATAGAAACTGGAATGAAATCACGAAGTACTAGTGACTTGATGTGAGCTGGGTGCCTCGGAAATTACGGTGGAAGCCTTTACGAATATACAGCTTGATCATAACAAACTGGACTAATATGCATAGTGTTTGGTATAGTTCTAGCCTCACAATGGGATGTATCCTTAATACATAGCAAGTGACGTCCCTTTCCGTAACTTAGATGTGGCTAGGTGCCTGAGGAATGGCGGTAAAACCCTTCTTGAACATAGATTAATCATCAGCCCATTGTACTAAATAACACATTGTTTGCTATAATCCTAGCTTCAAAATGGGATGTATTTTCTAATACGTAGCACTTGGCGTGCCTTCCCAGTAGAATTCAGTTGCGAAGATCTATGTAAGTAACCCTGCCTCTCCTCTAAATCCCACCAGCGTCACACTCATAGCAGCCTCCTCCATATATCATCTTCTCTTCATATTTCCCTACGAATACGTAGTATCTTTCAGGATACCACGCATACGAAAGGACACAACTTACTCGCCAACCTTATTGTCCGACAACATAACTTTCAATATGAAGTTCGCCCTGATTTCTTCGTTCTTTTGCGCCATCACCGCTGGCCTGGCGACATCTTCCCCTATTGAGCCCCGCAGCGAGATCGTTACCTTCGACCTACCTTCCGGCTACGGAGCCAACGGCACGGTCGTCATGGACAGAGAGAAAGCGACCGAGTACCTCCAGGACGCGGCCGGCGTGGACATCGACAAGTTGATGAGCTACCTACAGACTCTACCGCCCGCCAAGGAGAACATGGAGTACCAATTCACCAAGGAGAGCGGCTTGGAGGGCTCTTCGGTCACTTCCCACCCCGACGAGGCCACGCGAGCTCACGACGGGGCGGTTCTTGACAGTTCTTCCGAGGAGTGCAGCAAATGTTGGCTCTCCTGCCTTATGCTTTCCTGGTTCCCGCCCGCCTTCGCAATGTAAGTAACGAGCAAATCCCACCAGTAACAATGCAGATATCCGTGCTAACTCGGAGCCCAGCTGCAGTACGTTCTTGGTTGCCTGATAAATATAAGTTCCCCCGAATTTGATTAGCTGACCTCTATAGTGGGTGTCTGCGCCGCGAAAGGTTGCCACCCTTAGAGGAGTTCCAACTTATTGCGACTCAACGGCACCGAGTATTAACCGAAAAGCCTGGTTGATCGGCACAAGGCATATTGCGGCAGTTTCTACATTGCAATGGCTGTCTCATGGATGCCTGGGGAGCGGAAGGGCGCACTGGGAATTGCGGCTAAGGAATGGCACACACACTGTATCTAGCTTGTGAATTTCCAAGCAGACGATTTGCTTTATTCGCATCAAGCCAATAAAATAGGGACTGAGACCTGAAGCCATACGCATCTCCTTATTCCTGCCCGTTGCTATTACACAGCAATGTTGTCATGCCCCTGATGGTCAGCATACTCCCTATAGAGCAGGTACACAATTTTTTCGTTCAGAATCATGGTGTCTCCCATTACGCCTAGCGACTATCTGTTGTGGCTTCGGCTGTTGCCCATCGGACCAAACATGCGATCCGTTTGGATGAGAATCATGCAAGGAACGCAGACTCAGGGGGCTTTACAGCAACCCAGTCTTCGAAAACCGCAGCTGCTGTGGAGCTAACCGAGCCTCCGAGGACGCTACCCGAGGTGAAAGATTTAGAGCGCAATAAACTCCCAAAGCTCATTAGGTGCCGTTTATGTGTATTGTTTCTACACATACTATTGGGTATCCTCATTCTGTGATGGCTTAAAGTGGAAGCTGCATCAGACGGGTCTCAGCGATCCAAGATTCGAGGGCTTGGACGACTTCCCTGATGGTTTCGTTGTCGAATGGATAAACGGCTGCATTACATAGGTGGAAGGCCCGCAAGATCTAGAGTATCTCGTGGGAGACGAGGGGCCAATCTTCCATGACATTGTGTGGAATATCTGCCCCAAGTGTTTCGGTAAGTGCCGTCTATAGAGTGAAATTGGCATTGCCTTCGGCACGGAACTAATTAGATGAACACAATAGAGGAGAAACAGGTAGTTAGCGGTAGTACTCAGGCAGGGTATTGACAGAATACGTTCATGGTGAGAGACGGGATAACCAAATTACTAATAACATTAATCTTAAGACGGGTAACTTGCCCATGCCTGCTAAAGAAGGAACCGCTGTATATTTATTCTTCCCCAATCGTGGTTTCAATTGCAGGGACCTTGAATCAATGGCATCAGCCGCCGTTATGATTATCGAAATGAACCTAATTTCTGTTCCTTCGTCATGTAATCTTTATCTTTGCGCAACAGCAAGTATAAGCAGTATATCTCTCAGGCTTGCACTACATTTGCCCAAGCCCTAGTCCGTGGTGTTCTGATAGTTAAGTCCAAGATGTGGTGGCTGCTTTAACCGTGTCTTGCGGTGTACAATACATGTAGTAGCGCGGTAATTGATTCAGTAGTATAAAGTTCGATTAAGGGGCTTAGTGTTGTGGTCATTCGTCAATGATATAGCTCACGCGACTATTGCCCTTCGCTCGACTAATCTTCTTCACCTTCGTCTTGCCGCACAAGTCCGTAGTCCCAACATGGGTTCCTCCGCAAGGGTAGACTTCTGCCCCAACGATTTTGACGACACGGAATTTCTCCCCTTCATCTATCCCCATGACCTCGCGGTCGGGGATCAACCTCTCCAAGCCATTTCTCCTGAAGTCATCCTCATCCCACCAATCGACCTCGACCGGCATGGCAGCATCGATATACTCGTCTAGGCGCTTTTGAATCGGGTCCTTCCACTTGCTCTCGATAAGCCCCTGAAACTCGCAAGCTGCCGAGTCAGGGAAGTGGGATGCTTTAAGCTCATCAAAATTGGCGATTTCCTTCTCTAGGAGATGACGGACTGCTGCCCCAAGAACGTGGCCAGCCGTGTGATAGCGAGAGTACAGATCGCGCTTTGCACTGTCGATAGTCTGCGTTATGGTATCCCCAGCCTTGAATGTCTTGCTGCCATCGGAAAAGCGGCCGAAATGTAGGACTTCGCCTTGGGTGATGGCACTCAGGCGCACCATGAAGACGTCAAAGGTCGTTTGGTCTGGACCCTTCATTGCCCCAACGTCGGAGGGCTGACCTCCCCCCTGAGGGTGGAATATCGTCTGTTCTGTGACAACGACTTGGTCATCTTCTTTCGCCTGCTTGTAGAGGCCTCTGTTGGCCTCATCTAGGGAGGCCACCGACCTCACCGCGGTGACGACAGTTTGCAGGCTGTGCAGGTTTGCATTGCGTTGAAATGTTAGGACTGTCCGCTGCATTGTGAATGCTGAAAACTGACAGGTCGGGGATGTCCTGTCGCCAGCGAAAAGAACCTGCGAGGCTTGCGTGATCCAGGGAAAATATGCGGTCAACGGTGCCCTTGCCATAATGCTTGTCTTACAGTGATCCACATCTAGGGCTCTGCTGTGCACAGGACTGCTTGGCGTGGGTCTTTAATTGATGCCGAGAACTCATTATCTGCCCAATGCGTTTTTATTAAGACTCACATATTACTACTTATGGTCCATTCCGTAGCAGCCGCCATATACGATTAAAGTGCGGGTCGGTTATATAGAATTTGCTTAAAAGTATGTGCGTACTGATTCAAGACTGTTTACAAATTTAAGAATAGTGAACCAAAAATACTATTACTATATCGAATGCCGTAAAAGTGAATAAACGGCTACGTAGGTACTGGTAAGAGGGCCGGGTGCGGGGGTGGGCGGGGAAACTTACGATAGCTGTTCCGGCGCTCCTGCGATTTGTTAAACGATTTGGAATTCAGCGGCGTGGAAGTATATATTTCATTAATCGTCGCAGCCCACTAGATCGTAAATTCCCATACAAAACTTGTGCTCGGCGACTCGGACTTTATCTCCCGGGGTGGCGAAAATACAATTGGTAGTAGCCGCTGGAAGCCTTATGTTTGATGCAAGTTGTAACAAGCTTGAGTTGCATTGAGGTCTTCAAACCAACAAAAAGCACTTTGCCTGCGCAGGCTTCCCTATCAAATCACTTCTCGGTCATGCCAAGTCACTCAAGACCGATCATTGCTTTCTATGCCAACGTCGTTGAGTGCGTGCATGTGCAGTACCTATTTGTACTGACGTGAATCACTGTGCAATCATCCCACATTGCTGGGCCTCCTACATAGGGGGCTCGTCCTATGATGACGTCTGACAGGCGTGGAAACCAGCTATAAAACTCTCCCTGAGATATATTTCACCCAAGGATCTCAACACTAACAAAACAGAAATTGAGCCCAACCTTTATTGAAATCACAATCCCTCCCATCTTTCATCAACATCGTTCGAAAATGTCAGGCCATGGCAAATTCCGTGGGGGAGGGGGTTTTCCTGGACGTGGTGGCGGTCGCGGTGGCGGACGCGGTGATGGACGCGGTGGCCGAGGTGGTGGCGGTGGTGGATATGGAGGCAGAGGAGGAGGTGGTGGAGGACGTGGAGGCGGGGCTCCAGCTGTCTACCAGTATGCTTTAACCCTCTTGCATCCCCTATCTAGCGCCTGATGCATCCTGTTTCGGCAGGTTTAAATGCCTATATGGATCGCTGTAGGCTACCCCCAAAATAGGCTTCCTAATGGCGCTTCTGCCCCGCAACCCGACCCCAACGTAACGAAGATAGAGAATGCTACACAGAATTCACTAGCATCACAGCTCGACAAGCTCAGCTTGAAGCCGATCTTCCCTCAGCGCCCTGCATATGGAACCGACGGAAGGCCTGTGGTCCTTTGGGCCAATTACGTCGAGCTTGTTACAAATAAGGAGTTGGTACTATATAGTTACGCCATCGAGGTCAAGCCTGAGGCAGTGGGAAAGAAGCTGGTCCGCATCGTCGGCCTTCTCCTCGAGGAGCCGGATCTTGCTGCCCTACGGGATGGCATTGTCACAGACTTCAAGTCGACCCTTCTCTCGCGGAAGCGGTTGCCTCAAGATGAGAAGAAGTGGGATATCACCTACCGCGCCGAGGGGGAGGATGTACCCACGCAGCGAGCAACCAGGTATGATGTACGCCTGAAGTATACAAATACCCTCTCTGTCAGCAACCTGCTCGAGTACCTGACGTCCTCGACTCTGCCCATCGGGCACTATGACAAGCAGCCCATCGTACAGGCACTCAATATCTTCTTCAATCATTATTCGAAGACCCATCCCCGTTTGGCTACTATCGGGGCTAGCAGGAACTTCCCACTGGATCCGCGGCAGGGCGGGTATGCCGATCTGGGATCTGGTCTGCAGGCTATCCGCGGGTTTTTTGCCAGCGTGCGGGCCGCCACGGCGCGGATCTTGGTGAACGTGAATGTCAGCTACGGCGCATTCTACAAGCCAGGACCTCTGGTGACTGTGATCCGTGAATACGGTACTCACAACAAGTACAAACTGGAGAAGTTCCTGAAGAGGCTCAAGGTGAGCCCCAGGCATATAGAGCGGAAGAAGAACAAGACGGGAGAGGTTATACTGAGGAAAAAGACCATCTTCGGCCTCGCTTTTAAAAGGGATGGTGCGAACCTGGATCATCCCCCAAGAGTATCTGAATTCGGCGCCGGGCCCAGAGGTGTTGAATTCTGGCTCGACCAGCAAAAGACCCCCGCTCCCGGCAAAGGGAAAGGTGCTAAAGGAGGCAAACAAGCCAAGCCAGCTGGCCAGTCTTCGACCGGCGGAAGATACATAAGTGTTTATGACTTCTTTAGGCAGAGTAAGCAGACATGTACCGTCGTTTCCATCCAGATACTAACCCGCGTTTGTAGCATACAACATCTCGTTGAAGGAGGTCGAGTTACCAGTTATCAACGTCGGCACAAGAGAGAATCCTACCTACCTTCCACCAGAGGTTTGCGACATTCTGCCGGGTCAGACCGCTGGTACCAAATTAAGCCCGAATCAGACGGCGAACATGATCGGGCTCGCTGTGCGCAAGCCCTCGGCGAACGCGATATCCATCGTCGGCGAAGGCATAAGCTTAGTTGGCCTATCGCCTCAGACGAATCCTCTACTTGTATGATGTTTTGATTCACTTGTTTCGCTATATACGGCTTACACAGTTATTCACAGAGTCGCTTTGGCATGACTGTCAAACCTGAATTGATCACGGTTCAAGGACGTGTTCTTACTGGACCCGAAGTCCACTACGGCAATGCAGCTACCAGGTCTGACAATGGTGCTTGGAACATCATGGGCAAGAAATTTACCAAATTTGGGCAAGCTAAGCTCTGGGGATGGTAAGCGGTTTTCGGAGACAAAGCCCCCCCCCTTTTTCTTCCCAGCCCACCCTCCATCCTGCTTCGAAGATCTCGTCTATATGAGTATATATCCTGTTTTTGAGGCGCCGCGGGTACCTTTCACACCTTATCTCCATGTCCTCTTGAAATATCACTAATACGGTGCATTTGATAGCGTGGTTATGTCCTTTCCCGGCGATTCCGCAGCCTTTAGGGATGCGAATCACTTTAACGATACAATGAATCAGTTTCGCCAAGTATTGAGAAGCACGGGCATCGGCATCGCAGATCAGAGCTTCACGAGAAGATGGTCATACGGCAGCCAGGAAGATCCTGCAATCGAGGCAAACCTCCGAGAAGCGGCCCAGAGAGCAAGCCTGCTTTTTATCGTACTGCCGGCGGCCAACATGCCGGTCTACGACCGTATCAAGCATCTCTGCGACGTCAAGTTAGGCGTCGCAACGATTTGCTCGGTGGGCTCTAAGCTAGCCAAGAACCAGGACCAATACTTCCGCAATGTGGCGCTCAAGTTCAACCTCAAACTGGGCGGAAGCAACCAGGAGATCAGGAACAGGCGGCTACCCTTCCTGAGCGAGGACAAGACTATGGTCGTCGGTATCGACGTCACGCATCCGTCACCCGGCTCTACCGACAAGGCCCCCAGCGTCGCTGGAATGGTTGCAAACATTGACAAGTGGATGGGACAGTGGCCGGCTGTCTTGTCGATTCAATCTAAGGCTCGGCAGGAGATGGGTAAGAATTTTAGAGTTTCGTCTGCTTCGCCTTCCATTCGTACACCACTTTTCACTGAGCCCCCTGCGCTACGCCATGTGGTCGACCTCTCCCTTCGGGACATGTTTCTAGCCCCACCTATGACCTAATAAGATCATTAGTGCTAACCGATGCCAGTGTCCAATCTCAAGGATATGTTGAAGTCGAGGCTGAACCTCTGGAGGACGAAGGGCCGGCACCCCTCCCTGCCCGAGAACATCCTCATCTACCGCGACGGGGTGTCCGAGGGCCAGTATAGGATTGTGCACGACGACGAGCTGCCCCTCCTGCGGGCCGCGTGCGAGGAGATGTACTCAGCGGCGCAGCGAAAGGCGGGCCTGCCTCGCCTTACCGTGGTGGTGGTGGGGAAGCGGCACCACACGCGCTTTTACCCGACGACGGCCGAGGGCGCGGACCGCTCGTCCAACTGCGCCGCGGGGACCGTCGTCGACCGCGGCGTCACCGAGGCCCGCGGCTGGGATTTTTTCCTGCAAGCCCATTCGGCCATTCAGGGCACGGCGCGCCCGGCACACTACTTCGTCGTCCACGACGAGATCTTCCGAAAGTCCGCGAGCAACACCAGGGCACCGCTTGTGCAGAACGGAAACGTCGAAGACACACTTGAGCACGTCACCCAGGGCCTCTGTTATGTCTACGGCCGCGCGACGCGCGCCGTCTCCGTCTGCACGCCCGCGTACTACGCCGACATCGTGTGCGAGCGCGCCCGGCGCTACCTCAGGGATTTCTACGACCCGAGCTTGGCGTCGGATGACGGGGCTTCCACCGTGTCGGGGGCGGGCGGCCACGCGGAGGCGTCGCAGATGGCGGCGCAAGTGAGGATCCATGATAATCTGAAGGATACGATGTTTTACATCTAAGTAGCTCGATCGGGGACGTGCGGGATACGATAGGGGTTTCCTCACCTATCTGGGTTGGAATTTCTTTTTTCAAACGCTGGATGGATGGATATCTGGGTGGTATACGGATATGGGGTCCCAATGTCCTTCCCCGTATCTTATTTGGTCTATTGTTCCTGAAATCGGAAATATTCGTTTTTTTCTCCAAACTCCTGTGCAGTGGTGGTTGGTCAACCGCGCTGCGATGCCACTCCCTATCGACCGGTCCACCTGGCCTACCTCGAATGTGAACTAACTACGGACTCAGGTGGGGGCTATGGGGGGCTTTCGATATCATCCGTTTCTCTCAAGTTATTGGTTCGTGGTAGCGTCCCCGTCAAAACCCCTGGCCGTAAGCCTTGCGTCAAGCCTACTACCGGGTACATCGGTCAAGCCTCAGCTAAGCTATAAAATGTCAATGTCGCAAGGACTTTCTCTCGAAAAGGGAATAGAGAAATAGACTCTTCAAGGCGTCCCTTTTTTATCTTGTTCTTAAAAAAAAGGGGGTCGAGGGGGCGGGGACACGGAGCAGATTAGCTCAAGTAGTCCGACTTCTCATTCGGTAGGTCTGCGGGCAGTGGTCTTTTCGGAGCATACTAAGAACCCTTGTTCAGGATCCAAGGTTTCTGTATGCTCTACCACTATCCTTTATTTCCCAAGACGGCTTAGAGTTGTCGTACTCTGCACAATGGTTTGCAGCAGAAGCAAGGCACAACCTCGCCCATACGTTTTCGTCTGTATAATTAGTGCTTCGATAAGGGATATCGACTAGCCATCTGTCATCTTCTGTGCTATGAAATTCGCGACCGCTTTCCGGCCTTCTGCTCTGAAGATGGAATCGTTATGAAATGCACCGCCTACAGCCACTCTATCTACCGGGATGTCAACTTGGAGACACCTGTCGTACAGCTCCCGACTCATTTTTGATGGCACCAACTCATCCTTTGCCGCTTCGAGTAAGAGTATGCTGGGCCGACTGCCTCCTTTGTATTTTTCAGAGATGACACCTAGATTCCCCCAACTGTCCAGGTGGTTACGCAGGAAGGGCCACAGGTACTGATACGGTAACCATTTCTGGGGATACAGAACCTGGAGCATTGCACGGATGGATGTGAATGGGGTCTCGAGGATTAGTGAATTGAGACGTAAATTACCAGGCATTGAATGCTCCGCGGCCAGATTGGTGGCCACGCCGGCTCCAATGCTTTGTCCCCAAAGGACGACCTCACCTGGGGGTACAGTCTGCGACTCGCTGCTGCCGGACATCAGATGCAGCTGCGAGATCCAATTGAGAGCTGCCGCGGCGTCTAGCCTCAGGCCCTCTTCATTCGGACGTCCTCGTGATGTCCAATAGCCTCTGTAGCTAAGAGACACGAAAGTGAATCTAATCTTCCTGGCATCTTCCTGCACGAGTCTTCGCAGCATGCAGACTGCAGATGACAGGTCAGGAAGACGAGGGGGGATAGAAGACGCATTTCCTTCGGCAGTAAACAGTAAGCTTTCCTGGATGGCCCAGCTGGGTAGGTTTATGCATGCTAACCCTGAAAGTAGAGGACGTAGATGGCCGAATCCGGGAATTTGGACGGTTGATTTCGTCCCATGTCAACTTCTGTCACGCAAAGGGCCAGATCTGTGCCGTCGGCAGCGCGGACTCTCTCCTCCCGCCATTGAAGACCGCCACAGCGACTAGCATAATCAGATATCTTCTCCCGGCGTGCATTGGGAGGCAAGCCGGGCATGTAGATGATTTTGTTCTGAAGAGCCACCATCATGAAGCATTTCCAGCTCCATAGTGACACGAACAGGCCGCCAAAGACCACGGGAGCAAGCATTAGACCTTCGACATGAACGCTTCTCCTGCATGTGAAGGGGGTGATGCGGGGTCGCGTGGAGGCCGTTGATGGGGCGGAAATAGTCCGACCAGGCTGATAGGACAGAAGTGCAGGGCGACGAAGGGGAAACATTGTGATTGGGGGGCTCAGAAGCATTGTCAAGAACGGGTCATGCGGGGAGTTAATACGCACGAAACATTTGAGTGGCCAAGCTAGACGGAGACGAGGGTGTAATGTAAGCCATCGTGTATAATGAACATCTTGATGGGATAGAGACGGTTGGGAGGCTGAATTGAGTCTGAGTGAAGGTCGTGAAGGTCAAAAGTTGTTTTGTTGGATCACCTTGGTCCACGTTTCAAGCAACCAGGCCATCACAAGTGACTGGGTAATAGCGTAGCATTGTTTTCAGCTGTCGCCCCCACTAACTTGGCTCCTGGTCCCACTGCCAGTTAGCACAGTTAGGGCAACCACATAGCGCTATATTCGGCCGAGCATTGAATTCTCATTGGACGCCATTGTGCAGATACCAGGTAGGGCTACCTGTACAATGTTTTGCTGGTCCCAAGTATTTGGCGGGGTTAGACCTTGAGTGAGTTGCATACCCGGGTACCTAACTCTACTAGGCATTTCCAGAATCCAGGGACTCCAAACGTGGCTCACCTTCATCACCATCCACCCGCCTGCATTGACTTATTGACTAAACTTCTAATTATTCGACCGAACCGACCTACATATCGTGACAGCCTCTTCTTCCGCGTCATCACGAACAGCTTCTCGACTCAGAGTCAATCACCCAGACGGATTCCCTTTCACACCATGCCCGGACAAATCACTCAAGAGACTGGGAACGACGCCTCGGCGCACCACATAGAACTGGTCGAGAATGAGAATCGTACTGAGCGGAGTGATGGTCAGCCCAGCCCCGGTTTGAGGGATAGCAGAGGTTGGGACGGCAAGCTACGCGTCGATCGGAGTGCCCTGCTGCAGAACCCCGAAGCCATATCGGACCCAGAGTACTCGGACGAAGAGAATGTGTTACGGGGCGAGGAGATTTCTGCCGACGAAGGTACGGACACACATAAACACACACGTCTTCCATAAGCAGTATTCCGGGTTCATAGCCATCCTGGGATTAACAGCTAACGAATGACATTTTACGACTTTAGATTTGCTGGATGGTGAGGACCCTGAAACGGAGGAGCTCACATTGACGCAATCCCGAATCTCGTCAATCTCTGCCTTGCGGCTCGAGCGCTTCAAGCACGTCATGAGACTCTGTCTCCGGCAAAATCTTGTTCAGCATATCGACGGTTTATCAGGTCTAGCGTCCACGTTAGAAGAGCTCGATCTCTACGATAACCTCATTTCCCATATCAGGGGATTAGACAGCCTCATAAAGCTCACATCCCTCGACCTCAGCTTCAACAAAATCAAGCATATCAAACACATCGAGCATCTGACGGACCTGACGGATCTGTACTTCGTCTCCAACAAGATAAGCACGATCGAGGGGCTGGATACCCTGACGAACTTGCGCCAACTGGAATTGGGGTCGAACCGGATACGGGAGATAAAGAATCTCGATTCGCTGAAGAACCTCGAGGAGCTCTGGCTAGCAAAGAATAAGATCACCGAGCTGAGCGGTCTTGGCGGACTTCCCAAGTTAAGACTGTTGAGCATCCAGTCCAATCGGATCAAGGACCTATCGCCCCTCAGGGAAGTGCCGCAGCTGGAGGAGCTCTACATCTCGCACAACGCTCTCGAGAGCCTCGAGGGCCTGGACGGGAACACAAATATCCGAACGCTTGAGATCTCTAACAACATGATTAAGAGCCTGAAGGGCATCGGCCACTTGAAGGAGATCGAAGAAGTATGGGCGAGCTACAACCAAATCTCCGACTTTGCGGATGTCGAGAGAGAATTGGCTGACAAAGAAAACCTGACGACGGTGTATTTCGAAGGCAATCCTTTGCAGCTGCGGCAGCCTGCGCTGTACAGGAATAAGGTACGGCTGGCTCTACCACAAGTGCAGCAGATCGATGCAAGTGAGTCTTCATCCGATGCTTTTGACTACCATATGGACCAAATATGTTGACATATTATCAGCTTTTGTGAAGACATAACCGCCTGGAGGCATGTACATTCTCAAAATTGACCCAATGGATCGGTTGTATAGTTGAACGCTTGAGGTTTTCCGGGGAGCTCCCGAGTGCCAATACCCCTCTGATTTTATTAATAGTCAACACCAAGAGAGTGGACATCGGTCCGCCACCAGACCTTCTATTCCGGTGTAGCATAGCGCGGCGTTCTGGATAGTGCTAATAAAACTGCGAAATTGAGTTCGCAGCAAGAGATGTTAGATGGCGTTATTCGTGGCCGACCGTGTGGCGCTATTGCGTAGAAATGCGATTTAAGACCTCTGGCAATATACTTGACAGCTTGTGACATCGATAAAACTTCAACATCGTAGCACGACTGGGGTTACAGGTTGCAGAAACACGGAGGATCTCCATAGAACTTGATCAGGCTAATGGTGATGTCGTCATTTATGGTGGTACGACATAATAGAGCGTGGTCTAGACCATCCTAATTGCATTACCTTCCGAGGCATATCTCGGAAGGCGCCGAGTCCAATTGCGCTGTATGTGTGTATAAAGAACCCAAGGCTGTATGATGCACGTCTAGAGCTCCACCACTGTCTCGGCCGAACGCATGACACCCCATCTAACCGAAGATCCACATCTTATCGGTCGGGAAGTACTATCAGGAGTAGTAGTTAGCGTATTGGCTTGGACCGTTGGAGAGGGGGAGGGGACAAAAAAGGGCAATATCATCAAAAGCCCGGGGATATGCGGATATGAGGATATCTAGTCGGGATAGTAGCGATGGTAAGAGACTCACGTTCGAGGGCTGGTTAAACCGGATGCCGGCGTCCTTGGCGGTGATGGCGTCGATGTCGGCCTGCTCCAGGTCGAAGCCGGTGACGTCGAGGTTCTCGCCCATGACCTCGACGCGGCTGGTCTTGGGGATGACGGCGAGGCCGCGCTGCGTGGCCCAGCGCAGCAGGATCTGGCTGGGCTTCTTGCCGTACTTGCTCGCGAGCGACGTGATGAGGTCGTCCTTCATCAGCGGCACGAGCGCCTGCGCGTGCTTGAAGCCGAACTCCAGGAAGCTGGCCGGCCCGAAGGAGCTGTACGCCGTCACGGCGATGCCCTCGCTGCGCGCCAGGTTCAGCAGCTCCTGCTGCACGAGGTACGGGTGGTGCTCGATCTGCAGCGCCGCGGGCGGGATCCTGGCGTACCGCAGCATGTCGTAGATCAGCTGCGCCTGGAAGTTGGACACGCCGATGCTGCGCGCGAGGCCAGCGTCCACGAGCGCCTCCATGGCGCGCCACGTCTCGTGCATGGGGGTGTTGGAGCGCACGACGCCGCCGTCCTTGCCGTCGTAGTGCCACCCGGGCGGGTACCGCACCGAGGGGTCCACGTACTTGAGCGCCCCGGGGAAGTGGATCAGGTACAGGTCGAAGTACTCGAGCCCCCAGTCGGCCAGCGACCGCCGGCACGCCGGCTCCACCTTGTCCGCGTCCTCGAACGTCGGCCACAGCTTCGACGTGATGAACAGGTCCTCCCGCTTCACGAGCCCTTCCTTGATGGCGCGCGCCACGCCCTCTCCGCACTCCTTCTCGTTTCCGTAGTCTGTTCAGCCGCCGCCGAGGCCTCCTGGTTAGCGAGAGACGCCCTTCGCATTTTCTGTGTTTCGGCCACCTTTGGACGATACAGGGGTGCAGGAGTGAATTGACCCGAGGAGGCGCATTCAACGGAGGTGGGGAGGGGGGTGCTGTGGTGGGGCAGGGAGGGTGCAAGGAGGGGCTATTGCTTGGCCTCTCTCTCTCTTGTCTGTTCTGTTCTACTCCATGTCTTCGGACAATCGGACCAACTTACCACACGCGCCGTCGAAAAGCCTGTAGCCAACCTTGATGGCGTTGTAAACGGTGTCGGCGCAAATCGCGTTGTCGACCTTCCACAGACCGAAGCCCACCTGGGGCATCTCGTAGCCGCTGCTCAGCTTGATAGTAGGACCCATCGTGATGGTGCTCTGGAATCGCAGGGGCCTATATGTGTCGAATGGTATAAGTGGACGTCTCGTAACGGGACGCTTCAATGCTGAATGGCAACGGAAGGATCGGTAGAAACAGCGAGAGGAAAGAGAGAGCATGTTGAGAAGCCCGCGGGCTAGGGGTGAAGTCGATCTGGCCTCTTTATACCACGCGCATAGATCTTGGCCCAGACCCGAGCGCCGGTCAATATACTACTCTACCTACATCTGAGTGCGGCGCAACACCCGGTAGGTCATGCGACGAACCCACGATGAGGCACCATTCTAGTGGTTCCTCGCGCATGACTGTGGATTGATTGGACTGGGTATTACTGCGCGACCCTTCTCTGCGGGTTGGGAATCGTTCGGACCGGGAAAGCGCGGCGTTCTCATTTGTGCGTTTAATTTGCCAGGTACCTACAGTTGATTTCCCCACCAGACCCACAATATACTGGAATTGGCTAAAATGTCAATTCCCATTCAATTTCTCTGTAGGGTAACGGGCGTTCTCTAAGCTGCCATTGCGTTGTTGAAGCGCCGATGAATTATGATGTATATTCCCATACAGATTCCATGGGGTTCTACATTCAAACTTCATTGGGCAAATGATAGACGGAGTGGAGAAACTAACTGAAAATGCCCCTGTTTATTGTAGGTATCTGGCTCGGCATCTCTTCGTACTCAAAGTGGAGCGTAGCTCGTAGCGCATCATACTCAATGCCAGAAAATCCCAGCACGGCACGTGAAGATCTGAGAGAAACGATTCCGCCGAGCAGTATCACGTAGCGCTGATGCACATATATGATTTGATTTAGGCTGAATTCGCAGAGGTCCCACTTGCGGCTATTTTCCCCCTCATCCCTCGTCAAACCACCAGTTTAGTCGAGTAGATGACGATATGTCGTGTGGATTTTACCCGTTGTCTAGTGCCTCCCCTGTCATTTTGGGGCCCCTTCCACATCCGAAACATTCGAGCGATCATAGGATGGCTCATGCCTCCTTACTCGCCGCATCTCCAGCCTTGCGCTCCTTGACCTCCGCCTTTGGCTCTGTGATTTCACCCGTTAGCGTTTAGCAAGTTCTGTGCGGGTAAAAGAAGGGAACTGAGGTCTAAAAAGAATAGGCTGAAAGAACAGTGAAAGGGACAAAATATGGGGAATCGTGAAAGGTAGTGGGCCGGCTCACCATTTGCGGTCTGTTGGGCAGCCTGTGCAGCTTGGATAGCTTCAACAGTTTGAACAGCTTGTTGAGCAGCTTGGGCAGCTTGAGCCGCTTGTCCAACGGCTTGTTGAGCAGCTTGAATTCCTCGGGCAGCTTGAGTAGCTTGATCAGTTCGAGCAGCTCGGGCAGCGGCGAAGTCCCTGGCCAGACCACCATCGTCACGCTGCCAAGAGGGGGCATATCTTTCGGGGACCGCTCTGTTGTGTTGGGGATCATAGCTGAAGGCGAAAGGTCCGAGGGAACCGTCAGGATACCGCACACGATTCATGTGGAAGCTGTTGGGGCTGTCTCCAATGGGGAACACAAGATCGTAGCTGTAACTTGTCGCCGTAGCGTTCGATATGGGCAAAACCCGGCCGATACTAGTATCGTAGCGGGCACGAGTTGTAGCGTTCGAGAGCGTCTCGTACGCTTGTTGGATCTAGAGGGGATAAGGTTAGCTCGCCGTGAAAAGGGGGAGGTATGAGACTGTTAGAGCGCCGACAAAATGGGGGGAAGGAGCGATGGCGTGGTTACCTCGCAAGAAAATGGGGGAAAGTACATGACATATTCAGATCGCAAACAAAAGGGGAAGGATCGGTGTCATAATCAAACTACCCAGAAAAAGGGAAGGCGCGGCTTATAGTTTTCCATGGAAAGGGGATCGGCGCTATAAGACAAGTCGACGATGAGATCGAAGAATAGTAACAGCTTAGCAATCGTTAGGAGCGGGTCGATATTATAACAGGAGCAATAATGGAAAGCACGGCGACATCGCTTGATCGTCGGGAATGATGAAGATAGATGATGACATGGTGAGACCGCCAAAGTATGGGGAGAGGTACAGCATCACGGCTAAATGTCGACAAAGGGAGAAGTCACGGCGAAGCACCTACCTCCTGGAATCTTTCCGTAGCTTCAGCACCGAGGCCAGGGTTCTTGTCAGGGTGGTAGATTTGCGCAAGTCGCCGATATGATGCGACGATCTCCTCATGGGTCACCGTAGGCTCCAGTTGGAGCAGGGTATAAAGGTTAGAAGACGCCATCGTGGGATTGTAGTTATAACGGGGAAAGCGGGAGTCGCGATGACTGCTAAGATCGCCGTTATTACGGGTGACGTCGATGTCGATAACAACTGCAGAAGCGGTACTCAGGGGAGTAACGGGGAGGGTTGAAGTTGGTGGGTATTGGCAAGAACAATATGATATAGCAACTCGGCTGCTAAGTCGTTGCCATAACAGTTAGATATGCATGTGAGCCTAAGTTTTTTCTCTTCCAGTTTTAAAGTTAAAGCCCCGGATATTTCCTTCTAAAGAGTGTACAAAGACTTAGTTCTCATTTCCACTCTAAGTGTAAATAGAAGCATACCTTGTAGCCTTTCTGATATGCCGCTATCGTAAAAGTCAGTTGAGTTACACCCTCTTTTAGCTTTTATATCCGTCGTTACATGCATTCCGCCTCATTATATACGTCACTGCTGATCCGATACAAAGAATAATCACCACCAAATACACCCCTTAATTTAAGAGTAATCGGTATAATATCAGAACAACGGCATAGAGCATGTTGTATAATGCTAATAGGACATAACTTTATAGGATAGAATCATGGAGTCGCCATAGGGACGGTAGCGACTGCCTAGTACTAGAAACTGCAAGGGGTGTTGTGATATTAAGTTCAGCCGCCGGACCAGCCCTATATGAAATAGACCCCGTAGATGTGAAGTGGACACACAAGTACTAGTAACTGTGAGCCATGCCGATTCACTACGAATAGAAACATATAAACAGGTGCAAAGTGTCTTCCTGCATTCGATGTGACACTGTACCAATATTATTGAGGTTATTCGGGGCATTTTATAGGAGAAGAGATGGTATCGTATCTAACAGCGTTCGAATCAAATGTACTACCCCCCCACCCTTGGATCTTTACAGTTTGTGTTAAGTTAGGGCTTCTTAGGGATGACTTGGGATTCGATGCCGTATCGCTGAAGCAGTCTTTGGTTCTTTTCTTTCTTCTTTTTTTTCCTCCCTTTTTTTCTTTTCTGTGTTACCCGCGGGCACTTATTCCGTTAGTACACATGAGTCTTGGCATGTCTTCATTGCTGAAGGTGCTGGAAAGTCATTCAGACGGCTCTCGGTTAAAGCCCGTTAAGCAGTAAACTTCCACCGAGATCTCAACTTCGGTAAAAGTCTGACCTCATGCAGTCTTCTTCCTCTGCAGGACGCCCAGGATTACGCTATAGAACATCCCGACAGTAGTAATGCCATATGCTGTATAATTGAAGACCTTCCGGACAAACTAAGCGAACAGAGTTTGAAGGCAATTATTCGAGGCCTAATTTGTATCCCTCCCTTATCCAGACCCTCAAGTTGAAGCAACGCGATCGGTTCCATATATGGTATTCTACTACTTAAGAAAGTGACTGCTTGGCAAATTGAGAGATCTCCAAATCTCGCAAACTGAAGATGTCCCAATTACTGCGTAGACGTTGAGCTACTTCCTGTTGGCATCCACCTAGTCTCCCACCATGGACTGTATGTTATGATGCATTGTGCTGAACTCGTCGCCCGCCAAGGTCGCAATGTGTGGGAATAGCTTAATTACCGTGTCTAAGCCGGACCTTGTCTATCATAGCTCTATTTCCTAGACAGGGACGGCCGAGAATCCCAAGGGGGTACTATTGATTTAATACAACGGACGGCCCTATCGCTGCTTACATGCTGGGGACACCCGGTGCCGCATGTTGGTCCGTACAGGTATGCACCCGTCATTTGATCCACGACCGGCACCCCATTGGCTATATTGCCATGCCCAACTCATACCGTAAATCGTTGCCAACTAACGCCGACATAACACCACTGGTCTTCAACTAGCGATGATGGTGTTATGGGCGTCGGGAGGACTTCCCCTCGGCGTCTGTACCATCTCGGAGAGCTTCAATATGGCGCTACAACTCTAACCCCAGATTCTGACGACGCGAAGCTTGATCACATGGGCGCAGTGCAAATACTACTGCCCGGGCTGACGCGCCGGAAAGGCGACCTTCATAGTCACGCTCACCGGAGCAACCATGGGCGATGTAGAGGTGGGCCTCGTCTTTGCCCTGCTTAAGGCGAGACGCGAGCGCGTTGAATGGCCCATGACTTCCATGGCCAGCTGTCGGTCGTGCTCCTGGCAACGGGCGTGCTCCGTCACTCTTGGGGTATATGCAAAACCCGGTCGCTAGGAGGCATCCCGTTCCTCTTTGTTGGCATTGATATAATCAGGGATTTAATGTTGCTGCTGTCCGTCTTCTTTCGGCCACATCTAGATAGCCTTGGCCTGGTCATATACTGCAGTGAATTGGCTCAGTGGATCGGTGCGATGATTTGTGGGGTCATGTTTAACCTTTGGCCGTGGATCAAAGGCCGGAAGGGCGAGAAGTCATGAAAGTAGGCAATTCATTTTATTTTACTTGACTGACCGATGCTGCTCCGGCAGCCCATCGAACAAACCCCTGCCAGTACGGTTCGATGTTTGGATGAAGTGACTGAGCATCGTCGTTGAATTAAAGTTTAGCAATTTCCCTCCTTGTCGAGGCTCCCTGTGAGGGTAACAGTGGGCCAATGACATAAGCCGGAGACGCCAACCTCCAATGATGTCGTGGACAATACATCATCATGACCTGAGCTTTACTGATGTTATGACGTCTAGCTCTGGGGACCATGTAGCAATTGCTCATATATTTACAATGGAAGGACAGACGTCCAAACTTAAAACTTTGGCCAATTCCCGATCACAACTAAACACGACCCTAACCGTTACTATACCCCTGAACCACCATACACGAAACAAATTCCAACGAAGTACTGTTACGCTCTTACAGCAATATACCATATCCAAGATGTCTGGCACTCACGGAATGGGCGGCGTGTATGAAGACCAAGACCAGCGAAACTTCGCCAACTCTAGCATCAAGGAGGAGCATAGAACCCATAACATCAACGTCGAAGGCTACATGCCAAGTACGGTCTGCTTGATATCAGATGCATGTCTTCGAGCAAATGCTGACTCTGCACAGAGGATCAACCTCGAGCCATGAACGAGATCCGCAGCCAAGAGGTTAGAATACGACCAACATGTTGTTAATGACTCAATGTCTGACATTGGCCCGTGATCCCAGATCGAAACCGCGACGGAGGAGAGATACAAGAACGATCCCCTTTCCCGAGTGAGTTCGTCCCATTATTGCACATTTGAGTAACTATGCTGATGAGATGCAATAGGCCCAGGCACATGGCAACAAGCCGTCACGGGGCGCAATGGCCGACGCCGACATTCAGGCCGACGAGGAAGAGATGCTGAAGAAGAAGCAACAGCAGCAGACTGACAGCATGCCCGGCAAGAAGTACTAAGTGCGGAGAGTGGAAGACGATGATGATGTAACGATAGAAGCTAGAGGAGGGTGAACCCAAAGAGGGCAGCCGAAGGGTTATGATATGAAACTTGTACGAATAAACTTAATCAACTGAGAGACCAGCGCTATTACAGCTCCAGTGCACTCGGTTCTATCTGTCTTGAGACGACTCGTAGATCTGCACCGCAGCGTATGGGTCAAAATCGCCGTGTACTTGCTGAATAGAGACGGTAGATAAACGGAGGTATGGACTCAATAAAGCCCACGAATCTTTGTGGTACGACCAAGTGGAACCAGGTTTATTGCTTAACTTAATGTAAGGAAGACATTTCCCAGCGAGGTAGTTGATCTTTCGAGGTCTTGAAGAAAAAGACTGTGGTTCTCTATTTACATGTCTTAAGGTCCACAGGCGTCCATGTCGCACGTCATAAGCGAGAAAAAGATACAAGCACGCGTTCGCGCCCGCGCCCGCGCCCCTCAACTTCCAGGGCCCCTTTGACTGGGCGAAGTACGTCGGGCACCTCGCCCACCTGGGGGGGCTGCTGCGCGGTTTCCCCGTCCGCGCCAGGGAGGTCTGGCCCAACCCGTGGCTCAGCCGGGTCGTTGCCTGGGCGGACTCGCGGGCCGAGTTCCACGACGAAGTTAGAGATGGTGATGGCGACGGTGAAGAGGGAGAGGGTGGACGGGAGGTTGGGGCGAGTATGCGGGTCCTCGCCATAGACGCGAGCGGCGAGAATGTGGAGCAGATCCTGGAGTTCCTCGATAGCAAGACCTCGGATCGGATGAGAGCGCTCCTGGTTAAGGCGTCAAGGAAGGCGGAGGTAGAGGGCAGAAAGTGAAGGGCGTGTTAGATTTATGAAAAAGGTCGCTGGCTGCGCAAACGGGAAAGGATTCCACGGCTGGGTCAAATCTGAATGCTTTTAATGACTAGGCAACGAAGTTCCGTACGCAGTGTTGGTATTAACCCCCTAGACCCGGACCAATATGGGTCCTAAAGCGCAGTAAACGCGCCCGTGTCTCTGTCTATTCGTTATCATCTTCAGAAGAATCCTCTTCCGCTTCCTCGTCCTCTTCGAGCCCATCCAGCTCCTCTTCCTCTTCATCCTCCCCACCAACCTCGGAGACGTCATCATCCCCGTTGACGGCCTCAAGCTCCTCCTCCTTGCGCCTCCTCTCGTCTTCCCTGCGGGCGGCCTCGACCATCTTCTGTCTCTCAGCGGCGGCCCTGCGCTGCCCGGCGACGTAGGCGCCGAGGGGCGTCTTTTCCCACTCGAAGTCGCTGAGAAACGCTTCGACCTGCGAGCGGTCCTTGGGCGCGAAGTCGACTTTGGCGCGCCTGCCCTCGATGAACTTGGCATTGGCCTCGAGCTTCTGGACCAGCACGGCGAGGGCCGAGCGCAGCTTGGAGTTGTTGTTGCCGGCGCCGCCCTTCTTGCTCGCCTGTTTGAGCCACCGCTTCAGCATGATGATGACGGGCAGCGCGAACTCGGGGAACGCGATGCTCTTGGCCCAGAGGACGAAATACTCGCCGAAGAGCTCGACCACCTGCTCGCCTACGCCGTCCTGGTAGATGCGGGTGCGCAGGTAAGACTTCGGGGCCTTGTAGGCGACGTGGAAGTCGAGGGCCTTCAGGGTCGCGGCCTTCGGCGACTTCTTCATTTCCGCCGAGTTGAGTACCTCTAGCAGGGCTGACGCTAACGGGATATAGGTCCCGGTCGATCTTGAGATTCGAAGCAGAGACCTCATCAAGTGGAAACGAAGAGGGAAGTAGGTTGACGCTGGAATGAGACGCAACGCACCAAGGGTGACCTGCACCAGAGGATATATCAGGAGCTTGAGCTGCGACTCCTTTCCAGCCTCGGCTTCCTTGAGCGGGTTGCAATGCTCTGAGAGTACGCATGACCAGAAGTCCAAAGAATGGACATATTGCCAATTGTAGATGGCCTTGTACGCGTCGTTCTTGTTATGGACGATGCTATTCCTAAGATGGATAGCGAGCTGGCGAATGAAAGTGAAGGCAGTCGTGTAGCCGATACCATGATCTATGCCCCATAACTCGGCTGCTGAGGTCTTCATCAAGTTGATACCCTGTATCGTATTGACATTGGTAACACGGGATCCCCCAAGCAGGCCCTGATAGGTGGCCTTGAGCACAGCTTCCCTGACACCCTTGTCGCCGACGACAACAAACCGCCGTAAGACTAGAAACGCAGTAATACGAGTCGTCTCACTGCTGGTAGTCTGAGACCAGAAGCCGACGACGGTCTTAATGACTGCCTTGAGAAGCTTTCGGAAACTCAGGAGATAGGGTACGAGTGGCGTTAATGCTGATAATGTGAGTTTGAGAGTAGCGTCGTCGGATAACGTGCTCAATAAGCGAAGGGTGGAAGAAATGTAGGTCCTCAGGAGCATCGATAGCGTCTTGAACTTTTTGGAATCTGTTGGGACCTGAACCTTGCCATTCGCCGACTCCTTGACGGGAACGTGGTGTTGGAATACTTCGGGTATTTGCTTAAGCGCGACAACGAGCACGTCATGGAATACTTGCGGATCCGAAATCGTATACCGCTGCTTCTTCTGTTCCTCTTCGTCATCCTCGTTGAGGTGTGCGGCGGAGCGGAATGCTAGGACGACCTGTCTTGCAGCCCTTAACGATTTCCTTTCTGTCAAGGAGGCTTTCCAACGCGCAACCGTGGCCTGTGTCAGCTCATTGTCTCCCGCGGCCTCCTCAGCAGCATCGCTTCCCTTCTTTGATTCTTTCTTGTCCTTTTTCCGCTTCTTCTTCGGTTGTTCTTCCTCGCTGGCACTAAGCTCGTCCACTTCGGCCAAGTCGGCGTCATCGAACTCCAAGGCTTCGGGGTCGTTCTCTTTCAGAAATTTGTAGAACTCGGGATCCTTCTCGGCAAGCTCGTCCATGGCTTGTTTGCTCATTCCAACACCCTCGCCATCTTCGTCACCATCTCCTTCGCTCTCGCTCCCAGCCGGTAGTTCTTCGTCGGAGAAGTCCAAGTCGCTCTGCTGGGATGAAGCATCGCTGTCGTTCTGTCCATAATCGTCTTCATCGGCTCGTTCGTCTCTCTTCCGCTTGCCTAGCTTCTTGGAGGCCGCTTTCTTGCTCGGCTGTGACTTTTCAATGATCTCAAAGCCGCCGCCGAAGAAGTCGTCAACGCTCATGTCATTGACATTGGCGGTCTTCTTGCTGCCATTGGCCTTGGCCGGCTTCTCTCCGTCCTCGGCGCCCTTGTAGAATTCGTTATCTTGTGCTCGTTTGACCTGCTTCTTTGCCTTGACCTGCTGCCTCTGCTTGATCTTGGCTGTCGCTTTTCGCTTCTCTAGGACGCCTTTCAGGTGCTTCTGTTCGAATTTTTTGGTTGCCTTGAAGTTTTTCTTTGCGCCCGCCATCGCGAATAGTGCGCGACAAGTGCGTCGAGGAGAATCGATATGGGGAGTATATGGTAGAGGGGACAGTCTCCTCGTTGCTCTAGGCCAGGAGCCTATACCTTCACTTCCCAAAAGTTTTCGGGCTTATCTTAGCGGGAATTCCTTATCAGCTTAGCGTAGTGGGGCGGGTGGGGGTCTTGCTTGTAAAGTACATATGAGTACCTAAGTACTTTCGGCAGGTGTTGAGTACATTTGCCAGCTGATGCTACAATGGGGGATGTTGTCTGGTAAATGATCGCGGATGCCTCCAGGTGATAAGGTAGTCCTGACCGGGCTCGCCTCCTTCAACATTAGACTGTGAATAAGAACCATCTCCGCCCCTAACATGAGCTCACGACAAGCGTATGCGCCGACGCCTCACAGCTATGTGCCTAACACGACACTGTCTGCTACAATCAACTTGGATGAGGTATACCTAGTTGCCACATTCCTTCCCTGTAATTATACACTAACATCCTTGCAGGAAATCAAGCTGGCCGATACCAGGGCTGAGAGAGACTTACAAGACTCATTGGCTGAGCTCTTCTCAATCATCGTCACCCTAGATGAACTCGAGAGGGCCTTCCTCAAGGATGCCATACCTGAAGCAGACTATACAGAGATATGCGAGAGATCTCTGAAGCAGTACAGGTCAATCCTTGCCGATGAGTCGGTAGCGAAGGCATTTGTCGGGCTGGAAGAGTTCAAGGCCGAGTGGGATGTATGAGCCCCTAATCCAGCCCCAGTGCTGCAGAAATCTAACCCACGACGTAGCTTGAAGTGCCACGTGCCACGGAAAGACTTAGAGTGGGTATGCCCTCGACGGCCGTAACAGCCTCGACAGGAACGCCCTCGCAACCGGCCGCTGCGTCCAACAACAAATCGGGGGCTCTCATCCTCGAGGCTACCCAGGACTTTATCACGTTTTTGGACGCCCTACGCCTAGGTCTTTTAGCCAAAGACCAGCTCCATCCCCTCTTGACAGATGTCATTCAGAGCGTCAACAAAGTCACGGACCGCGACTTCGAAAACCGCGGCAAAATCGTGCAGTGGTTAATTACGCTGAATCAGATGAAGGCTACGGAGGAGCTGAGTGAGCAGCAGGCTCGTGAGCTTGAGTTAGACATCAATTCCGCCTACCTAGGATTTAAGAATATCCTCTAAGATATCCCCTATTCCACACAATATGACCTCCTCTTCAGTATCTAAAATTTTAAGACGTACGCTGGCCATCGGGTTCGGGCAGTGGATGCTTAATTGTGGAGCTGGAAGGCTAGAAGATTCTCTACTTCGTTCAACCGAGACGTCGAGGTGCGTAGGGAATGCGTACTGTTGAGGTACTGCTGAACGGCCGGGAAGCCTTGCTGCGTCGTGGCGCGGTCGATAAAGGGCTTGATATCCGGGTTGGAGATGGCAATCGGGTATGGTGGGGCGAAGGTGAAGACCTGCACAGCAACATTGTAGCTGGCCTAGAGCTTGAGTTCGGATTCCCACGGTGACGGTCCTCTAAGAGCTACCGAGAGGATGGGCACCGCCGATGTTTACGAGTCTTCAAGTCCTCCAATTGGCTTCTTTTCTAAATCCGGCGACCGTGTAGGGTTCTTCTTGCTGCCTGTTTCCCATTAGACTGTGAGCTTGTGGTCACCGCTTCGGATGTCGCGTCTCGTGACGGCCGTGGTGAAGAGGTCTACGCAACATTAGCGTGGGAGCCTCTTCCGTTATAGGTCCATCCGGTCCTGGTGTTTGGGATAGTGATGATGAATAATACTCGCCGCCGGTGCTGTAGTCCAGCTACTGCCAAGTGTATGTGGGGGAATCCTGAAGAAGAATAAATACAGTGCGCTTAGGTCCCCATGCTTCGGTGTGTGGAAGGTCAGGAAAGTAATCAACCTTATCGAGATATCTTGTCTTACTCCTTTTCATGCAGTGGCTAGTCTGTCAGTCCTGGGCGAGGGAACTTGTTTCCTGATATGGGGACCCACAGAGCCCCTGAACTACCCAACGCATGAAAGGCACAAGGCCCCCCTCTGCCCCGGATATGCGATGACTTGATACCGCATACCAAATAGGGAGGCTAGTAACATGGCCTCCACCGTGCGCTGCCAAGGTGCGTAACCTTGATAGCGGGAAAACCGTTGGTAGTCCTATCTTCATCATGCAAATCTGTAGGGTGTTCTTGCGCCCCATTTATCCCGCCTATACCATTAGTGTGCATCAAAGTGGGATCCGATGCCTCGAGATCAAGGCTCCGGCTTTGAATCTCTAGTGCAGTGGTTCGTCGATGGTCCTTCCGAAGTTGGGTGCGTGCTATTCACCAGGCTGGGGTAGAGGCCAGCATCAGGTATTCCAGGTCCCTGGGAATTTCAGGGGAAGCACATGCTATAACAATGCACAATATCGTGGCTTAGTGTTAGGTTATGCAACCTCTACCTAGGATGTGACACAGATATTAGCGATCGATACATTTCACCACCACAGAGGCCCCTCAGGTGCTTTCAGGATGCCCCACGCTTGTCTAGGATCCTATGGGGTCGGGATGTAGGTAGTAGGAAGATGGGTAGGGATGGTGGAGGGCCACCTGCAGCCGACGAGACATCTCATTGAACAAGCTAGGTCACTCACTATTACAGGCTGTTACTGACGAAAGAGAAACTATCATAAACTCATTACAGAGAGCTGCCCAACCAAACCTCGAAATCCGGTCCCATATCACAAAGTCTGACCACTCTCTTCCCATCCCAACATATTCTAAACATCGATCTACCAGAATTTCACTCACTCGTGTGCTTTCTATCCTTGTGCTTCTTTAGGTTGTCCTTCCTCGTAAATTCAGCATCGCACATGTCGCAGACGAACTTCTCGATACCGAATCCCTTCTCTTCTGCCCATATCCGGTGATTGGACTTCACGTGGCGCTCCATTTCGCGCTGCTCAGCCGCACGGCCGCCACAGCTGGGATATGGGCATAGGACTGGCTTAATGTGAGTTTTTAGATGCTTCCTGTAGGTGAACGAGGATCAGTGGAACCTTCCACAACTGCTCTTTTTGTTGCCATACCGCAATTCAGTTTTGCGCGAATATTTCTCTTCGCAATTTTCTTCGGGGCAATGGAATTCCCCGTCACTTCCTGGCGTTACATAGTCCAGGGGTGGCATGTCCTCCTCTTCGAACCTTTTTTCCGGTGGGTTCTGTAACATGGTGGCTGATACCCCTTGCTCAGGGTCGGTCGGGGCGTATGGTCCAGCGGATGCTGCGAGCGGTTCGGAAAATGCTGGCTCTGTATTCCAGGCTGAGCCACTCGTGCCCTCCGTAAGTGGCATGAAAGTTCCGCTCTATAGAGAGGAATCGCCACTGTTCTGGAGCTGGGTGTAGTCGGTAGATAAAGGTGTGTATTGTGCCTGCAGGGATGGACCAAGGTACTGTCCTGTTATATCCATCACTGGGTCTTGGTTGTGACCGTAGGGGTCACGGGCGCTAGTCCCATATGAAGAGGAATGAGTTTGTTCATAATAATCAATGTCGATGGCCCAGTCACCACCGCTCGTGAAGGGGTCTGGTTCATCGTCGTTGTGGGACCACTCTGACATTGCACAAGATAGCCTGTAACTAATCATCTTATGCCAGCTTACAGAACATCGTCCCCAGCATCTACTACAACTTTCGCGTAATGAGGACCCTATTTGTATTCGAGACACGTAGGGACACTCTACTGAGAGAAAGTCGAAGAACCTTCCACGCTGGCCCTATAACGCATTTTGGAATACTTCAGTTCGCGAATGCCTTGCAGTCAACCCGCTCGCTTCGCAAACGCGAGTACCCGCCGTACCAATAGACAAGACCAAGAACAATAGCCATCCCTGACTTTAATCGCCAACCGCGGCATGATCACCTGCGTGGCTGTGATCTTGGTCTTTGGCAGGAAGAGCCTGACGAGGCTGATTTGTCGGCCACGAATAGGCCACTGGGCCTCCAACATGAGTAGCGTCTACCAGACACGGAAGGCCCCCCGACGCCCTCAGGGTAGGCCACCCGCAATACGCGCCAAGACCACGCTGGAGGCCCACGATGCCCACCCTCAAGAGCTCGCTTTCAAATGAGTCCTAACTATTACGCGTTCGCTTTCCGTCCCTGGATGTCGAATCAAAGTCACTCCGATGTTCCTTCAGGCAGCATTGCTACGGACGCTCGGCCAGAATTACTGCCTTAAACCTTCGCACTCCGAGCCAGATGTGTCATGTCGCCTATAATTTTCCTTGCTTTCACCGAAGCATCGAGGATGGGTGCCTAACCGTGTGTCAAATGCTCAGTGGGAGGCCCACCAACCCCTCGCGGTGTCACGGAAATGAGCCCAACTTCCTCGACGTCATATGCAAAGAGAACTTGAATATCGTCAAGATCAAGTGAGCGACAGTCTATAAGTCAGGCAATGGGCAGAGTTTGAGTTCTGATCCACCCTTAAGTGAAGCGTCAGTGCAGAACGCTTCACCACTTGTTAATCTCTCTCGAGACAGAGTCCAGGGTCCTTGAGCCACGGCTTATACAGAGTTCTAGCTCATCAAGGTTGACCACGTTCAAAATGGTACCATCCAGTACTAATAAGTCGCCCAAGAACAGCAAGAAGATTGCGGTGGCGTCGAACAACGGATGCTCTAAGAAACCCAGATTTGATAAATACTCCCGACTACTTCATCGGTTCTTTGAGGCCCTCATCCTCCTACATGTCCTTGGCCAGACAAGGGGCAAACACGACAGATACCTGGGAGATGTATTCACACCCCAAGAGAAGCGTAGGCGGCTGCTCTGTAACCTCGCTTACCTGTGTGACTACGACAAAGGCGGACCAACAACGTCGGCCATCGGGATAGAGGATGGACCTAAGCAGTTCATTTTTTGGGTGGCCTCTAATGATAACGGGTCAAGCAACAAGGTACTCACATTCCTGAGGACCACCCTAGCGGAAGCTAAGAAGATCATACGCCTTTCTGGGGACCGAAGGCTCGTCCTTGAGGACAACTTCACTCAGAGGTGCATTGAATTCGCTAAGCTCAGGGTTAGAAAGGAAGCAAAGATGTTATGGAAGGCCATGAATGAAGCAGGCAAAAAAGACCTTGACTTAGAACGCAATAGCAAAGGTATGGTTTCTGCTGTTACCTTGGGATATAACGGATCGATGAAATCGCTGATGCGCCCAGATATTCAACTGTGGAGGTGGCTACAGCAATTCCGCCAACAAGACCCAGTTGATCTATGCTCTCTGGCGTATGACCAAAGGAAAGCAAGCGAAATGAAATATGTGGTGACGAAAATCGACACACCTCAAGGCGAACAAGGTGTCCGAACTACTAGCGATGTCTTTTGCGACATTAGACATTACGTCGGCCGCTTGGCTCACCATGTCCGTGCCCCGAAGCAAGTTCTAGAGGACTTCGCATGCCTGGAACACGTCCTGGACGCATATGATATTCGTCTGATCGGCCAGGTGCCCAACATAGAACCGCCGGAGGCCGACGGTCATACGACGCTCGAAGGCATCGTTAAACGCATGTTGCCAGCCAACGATGGAAGCCTGCCGGAATATGAAGACTCTCTTGCGCTCATGAATCAAAAGTTCGACCTTGAGAAAAAGGTCTTGGAGGTATACAGTAAAGACACGTTCAAGCCAAACGTCCACGCCGAGGTGCAAGTGTTAGAGCACTTTTACGAGAATCGCCTTCACTTCGCAGACAACGATCGCTATATAGGATGTAGCAAACCCGCCTGTTTCTGTTGTCGACTATACTTTCGACATCATCCACTCCAATGCGTGGAACCCGCCACACATCGTAAGCAGTTTCTGAATCCACTTCCCCCTGAAGCTCCTAGTCAGACTTTACCGGAGTTTATAGCCGCTGAGGGCACGCCTTACTACCACCCACTACTTACCCGATCGACAACAATGAACAGTTACTCACATGATCCTTTAGACAAGACTTACCTCAACTGGGGACCACCTTTACTTCCAGAGGGCGCCAATGATCCAGGCTACGTGCAGCAGAGGAAGTTGATGAATGACATGTTGGTTACGATCCGCAAAGAAGTCCTGGATCAGTTAAGGAACAAGGCTGGCCCTCTGAAATGGCACCCGGACTCACACACGGGAATCACGCGATCTCTGGCATCCGAGCCGGTGGACTTTGGGGCCCTTGGATCGGTGGAGGACAGACTGGCGGGTTTGGATCATGGTATGTCCGATGCTAAGTCCACAAGGGGATGCGGTTACTAACAGGGTCAGACTCCACCGACCCAAACACGAGCGAAACTGAAGGGAACAGATCTGTCTCTCCCGTATACTCCAGCGCATCTTCCGTGAAGGCGGCTGGCTCTTCTTCTCGGCAGAGTAGCGACTCCTCCGACGATGACGGCTCTGATTCTGAGGGGGGCGTTTCCTTGAGTTGATTCCACGGACGCCATCTAATGTACTTCATTTCAGGCTGGAGGTTCTTGGACCTCGGGGTTTCTTCGTTTCACTTACTCTTTTCTCCAGTGTACCCTTTCTCTTTGGGGAGCTCGTTAGCCCAAGGCCGGGGCGGTCTGGATCCCCATCGCATTCCTTTACAGTTCGTGGAGCTTGCCCAGCCAACACGGTGACGTCGATGTTTGTATTATCATGGGTAACTTTCCTCTTCAGAAGCGCTTGCGCTTTGGATAAGCCTGACGGGACGTGACAGTTACAGTGCCGATCTGACGCCATACACCAGACGATCTGCAATACAAATGCCAAAACAGGCCGAGGTTGCCATCTTCCAACTTGGTTCGACAATGACGTGAGACTTATATTGGTAAGATTAATAATCAGTAAAGGTTAGGCGCAATATACGGCGAGTGACATGACGGCGGGTGATGGCGTGAAAGAATACAGCCAACAATTCTGAGGGATAATTGAAGACATATAGCACTTGGAAGACTTAATTGGCAAGACATTTTAAACCCAAAATGGGCAGTTTGCCCCAGACTTACCATGGTGCGTAGTCAGCATCAAATGCCGTTCAGGGGCCCCCTTTACTAATGGTGCCAAGTCCTGCAGGAGTGGGGGGGAATGAATATACATGTATCTAGCAATACAGAACAAATAATCAAATGAGTATTTGGTATAGCAGCGGAAGTGGATTGGTGGGTGGGCAAAACTGCGGGACAAAATCTACCGTAGGTCAGCCAGAGTTGAATGGCCAAATTGTCCTGACGAATGAAAACTGTGAATTCTGACATAACGGGGGTTCAAATGTGAGCACTTTAGAAGTAAGACGCATAAATCGCCTCTCTAGGACTTGGCGTCGCAAATAGGCAAGGCTGAGGCCTCCTTCTAGGACCGAGCGGGTATACCCGGGTTCTACCACATAAGTAAGCAGGCGTGCAGCCATTGCAAGGTCGGATATGCGGGACAAGTCCGGAAATAGCTGCAAAAGTGTCTGGGATGTTGCCATTAGCCAAAAGCGTGACAAAATGTAAAACAGCTGCACTATAAGTATCATGGCTGTGATTGGGTCTGCTATTTTCCTAGCAGTATACTTTACCCCGGGATGTGCTCCGGGATTTAACCAGAACTCTGTGCGAAATCTGAGCAGCTAAGGGTGCTTACTTTGCTTCCATTCACAGGCAATCTAGGGCTTGGCAAAGTGCTTGGGGATCTATCCTTATAAAACGTCAATACGACTGAGACTATATCTCCGCTCCAGGGCTGTAGTGTCCTAAAATGTCTGATAATGACAGCATATACGAGTAGAGCAATATGCTGCTAGTCACCTGCTAACCCTGTATGTTACCCTACCTTCCGAAGATTGCAACATCGTTAATAGTCGGTTGCCTAAAAGAGCAGACTACTGTAAGGTGCTGACTTAGGAAGATAAGTCTATACGACGACCCCCATAAGTGAGATGAATGTTGCCATCCGAGGCTCTTGTTCATACAGGTGCAATGATGCACTTTTCTGCCGCACCTCGCGATCGTTCACCGAGGGGGTGACGGATGACAGGATATTGTCTTGCAGAGCCTCCAAGTGGCAAGCGGCATGAGTCTTTCATTGACTTGCATTTTGGAAGTCAGCTTACGGCCACCAGAGAAAGAATGTTTGGCTTGGTTAATAGAAGAATTGGCATGATAAAAGAGGGCAAGAAAAGTATAAAAGCCTCGCCCATCTCCAGGTTTGAGAAGCATCCAACTCACTCACCAGACAACTACAGCTCCAGCATCCACAACCAGCCTCTCCCTTCTACACTCTAAACTCAAACAAACGCAAACATGTACTTCACTCGCGTCCTCGCTGCCCTCGGCCTCCTCGCCGCCGCCCAGGCCCAGAGCTGCACCCCCGGCCAATTCGGCTGCGGAAACAACCCCGTTCCCGGTGGTCAGGATGGCTCGCTCTACGTCTGCAACGCAGCTGGTCAATGGCAATTGAGCGCCGTCTGCGGTGGCCCAACCTGCTGCCGCCTCAACGGAGGCAACGCCAACTGCATCTGCTAAAGGAAAATACGCGATTCCTATCCTCAAGCGAGCTCCTGCAGGTGAGTGCTTGACCTGAAGCTGCCTCAATTTTCTATGCTTTATGGGAGAGAAACTGACATGAAAGTATTTGTTCCCTTAGAGGGCCGACTTCGGGGACAGTTATGTTGATCGGCATTATGTTGTTCTTTGCTGGTTCAATATTGTCGGCTCATAGTCAAGGAGTATACTTGGGTGACATGGGTCTTCATGGTGGAAGGGTCAACATTCGTACATTCGTTAAAAGCTAGCTGGCAGCCTGTCGTTGGGAACTTATAAATAAAGAGGATCTTCTTACAATATGCCCAGTACGGCCTAACTGTGTTTGCAAGTTTATTGCCCCTGAGTGCGGCATATTGTTTCTCTGTCGTTTTCATTTGTTGGTTTGTGGCTCTTTTGAAGCAGCTTGAAGCACAAAACTAATCTGCGCCCTCGAACAAAATATGTAAAGACTGATATATAGCATATGTTGTTGCTATGAGATAATTACGGAAGATCCGAGCCACCTTTGTAAAGGATTGCCTGGTTAAATGGAGATAAAAAAAAAATTTAGTACATAATTCAATGGACAGCTCTGTGCACTACGAGTGGGGTCTCCATACCTAGACAATCTGACTCTGGATCGTATATTCTTATGACAGTTAAGTTGATCGGAATATAAGGTTGCATAAGGGGTGGAAAGTGATAATTGTTTGGCTACTTTTGGGCCCTGAAGTGTGGTGGCTAGGAAGCTCTCTGTGTACTGTGGGCTCTCCGGAATAAGGTTATTCCGAGGTGCTTGGAGCTTTGATGACTAACGGAGCTACCCCTATTCAACGACAATACTGAACTATGGTTGCATCGTTTACACCATATCCAACTGCATGTAAGTACTACAAGCCGCCTAGCAACCGAGCATCCAACTCTCGTCCATATCTAGGTAGCTGGGCCTCCCAACCTACAACAAAATCAAAACCTCTCGCAACGAAACAGGAATCCTTTCTCTGCGGCACATACCCCAATCAGAGAGTTGCCATTGACTAATAGATTTTACCGCCGTTCTTTACGACTCAGGACTCTAGTGGTCATGGAAACATATCAGCTAGGAGCAAAACTCACAGGATTTGGATGTAGCAAAGGGTATTCTAGCTGCCTTTCTAACTGCCTTTCTAACTGCCTTTCTAACCAAATGAATACATTAAGAAGATCACATACTTCTATATCCAGTCATTATGTTATTATCAGTAATCTGAACCGTTGATACTAACACATTTCTCCGCGAAACGCGTCTAGAATTGGTAGCCTTCGCCGTACGGAGCAGAACACCATTTAGGTAATGGGAAACTACTCTACGGAGTCCGTGGCCTATAAGCAACATGTCGCTTTCCTGGCTGACTTTGCTGGTTAGTCTCGGTGGCTTTGCTTGGGGAGAACCTATATTTACTTTATCGCAGCTCAGCTCCAAGAGTCTTGACTGCAGGGAGAAGAATCAGCCTATGGAGCGTAGGGACGACAAGACCTGTAACAGTAAACTTCACACGACTTTTACATTTGATTCAAGTTTAGGGTTTGACTGCAGGGTACTAACATCTCACTTTAGCCAACAAGGTGGATGAGGCTCGCAACGCTGTTGACTGTTGCGGGTCCCCCAAGTAAAGGCGTGGACGACTGGGTACATATCGTACTTCGGAGAATGAATACGTTTCAGTTTAACATCCAAACCTGAACCATTCAATCTTTTGAATACACAATGTCGACGACTCGCAGCTACACGAATAGCATCATTTGCCGACTGGCAGATGTATGTACATCGACACTACTTGATTGATGACTATGGGAAATTAAATAAGGAAACGAGTTTAAGCACATGGTATATCCTGTATCTTCAAGTGGCTTCGACCAGTGCGGCAACTCTGTGCTACACCTTCTAATAACTTGTGTGTATCGCTTCAAGGAGCATGTTACTCAAATACATATTTAGAAATATATAAGATTGGACAGAAGGTGAGGCTACCATGGGATACAGAAGGAGGTTATCCTCCAAGGATTCGTACGGGAAAACATATAGGGTAGGCTCAATCGAGAACCAAGGAATTCTCAAGGTGTGTCGCAAGGTATAGACTTCGCTATACCAAAGCTATAGACTTCCTGCAACTGCTTGAGAGAAGCTGGGGGATAGATATTAGTGAGTAACCGCATTAATAAACAAGTTAGTACTTATTAATCCATCAATTGCAATTATTAACCAAGGGATAAACAGTCGACACGTATGGAAGGATAAAGAAGAATTTTCCTATTCTTCGCTACCTCGAATAGGGGGAGCCCCACCTTTCCCGAAGCAAACTCCGGATTCCTAGAACATATCAGAACTCCTCAGCAACGGCTTAGGATCCCATCATGTGAAATCAACGGAGACTCGGTTCAGGTTTAACAAAAATGTTGTTGGTGGCCTCCGACGCAGGACTCCACCGCGGTCCGCTGTCCTTGGGACGTTTCACCATTGTCCACGCACACAGCATTTGACTCACCCATCTACGCGGCAATACTATTGTCCAAGTTAATGAATCTGTGGGCCTCATCAAGACGTGGTTGGTTCGTCGTTGCTCTTAGGTGTGGTAATTGAGAATGTCACAGATATACTGAAACGTTGGATATGAAATCAGAGCGCCCACAGCAGTAGCTCCTATCCTTACATAAACCGCTTTGCTGCAGTGGCCGTTGCTGACGGCTAGAAGTAACGGCACACATAGCGGCAGCCTTAATGGATCAAGATGCCATAAAGTTGCCAGGACTTCGTCCTTATGGTGCGAATTACCAGTCGAGCGGGCGCTTGGCGCGTCAGTTTCAACCTTTAGAGCAGTGTAAGGTGTCGTGATTATAATAGGCAAGCCCTAGTTTGCCAATTGTACACGGGAGTTGCTGCCATATCTCTGCTGAAAACAGGATAATGAGCGTGTAGATTGAAGTCTTCTATGGCTAGTTATCTAGGTGGCAGAGGCCTATCTATATACACAACACTGACAGAGAGACATGTCACTGTACTTGTAGCTAGACCTTGACCCTCACTTCAACAATCTCCACCAGATATCTCCCAATGTAAACCTGTAGCTGTCTATCCGGTTGTCTTGAGGACCTATTCCTGGTTGGCAAGACCGTCCTCGATAACACTGATGATTTCCCTGTTCCCTATCTGTTGGGCAAATTCTAAGACGGATGTACCATCGTCGATCTCCCGGTCTAACTTCGCACCTCGTTGAACTATCCACTTGACAGCAGCGACGTGCGAAGAAACTATGGCTTCAAAAATGGGAGTCCAGCCGTCCCAGGTTTCAGCGTTGATATCGCTTCCGGCTTCGAACAAGAGTTCCAGTATCGGGACTGAGCCAGCCCGTGCGGCAAGGTAAAACGGGGTCGAGCCAGAATTTCTTCGTGCATGAGGAGAAGCGCCGGCATTTAGCAGAATCCTGACAGCATCTATATGACCGTAAGTGGCAGCGAAGTGAAGCGCGGTTGAACCGCCAGGACCCGGCGCCTCGAGTTCAGCGTGTCTCTGGAGTATCTCGATCAGGTATTCCCCCTGGCCTCTGACTGCTGCGAGATGCAGAGGGGTGTAACCCTTATGATAGGCGGCTTCAGGACTTGCGCCAAGCTGGAGAAGGACTTCAAATAGCTCTAGCTCCTGAAATTGAAGGGCAAAGGAGAGTGGGTCGTTTCCAGAATCAGAATCGTGAACGACATTGTAATAAGCTTCCTGCCACGATAAGAAGTTGTACCTGCCGACCCCGCAAGGCCCGAGGAGCCAATCCATCTCCGGGAGAATTACCCTGATCTCAGGAACGCGGTTCATACAACTGCCGACCAGAGCTATCCATTTCAAGGCCGCGAACTCCAGGAATGGGTACGCAAAAATGCGTGCTTCGAGCTGTTCTGGTGAGCTGCATGGCTGGTTGAAATCCGAGAAAGATAGATACTGAAGGCATGTGATGCCGAGCTGAAATGCAGATCCGGCAGAGACATGGAACATGGATAGCGACTCATCGGTCCGTAAGGCCTCAGACTGCAGGAACTCGTAGAGGGTATAATGAGCCAAGTTAACCAGTGGCACCCCGTGAGTCAAATCCACGGCCACCAGACTTCCGAGCATCTCCAGCAGGTCTCTATCATCGGTCATGATCTTGTCAGCGTCTCTACACGTATCCCCTAAATCGATTGATATAGCCTCGGCTAGTTGCGCCAGGGTCAGAGGAATAGGACTAGCCACGATCCATGTTAACGCCTTCAGAATAGTGGAGAGGTTGTCAGGGTTCTGCTCTTTAATCTGCTCCAAATTATGACGATAAATGCTGTTGAGCGACTTTGGGAGTCTGTGAAGGGCATCGCGGATAGCCTTGTCATTGGTAAGCCGCGATAATAGGTCCAGTTGAAATGCTGCCCAAATAAACCTACAGAGACATATGAGGGACACGTAGACGCACGACACTCGGGTGCCACTTACATTCCTTGCGCACCCCTTGATAGTGCATCAATAATGAGATCTTTCAGAGTATGAGACCGGACCTTCAGCCTCCGGGCCTGGATACGAGAGTTAACTTCGTCTGTGACGAATGCCTTGATGTCTCCCCCAACATTTCTCTCAAGAGAAATGTAATGAGTAGTAAGTACTCCGAGTAATCGCTGTAGGGAATAGTCATTGCGCCCAGTAACCAGAATGCGAACCACGACCGTTTCTAAGGAAACGAGGTATTCGAGTCCCTTGACAAACTCACTAGGTTCACTGCACTCATCGAGTGCGTCAATAACCACCGAAAACGTGGAGAACTTCTGAATCCAAGTAGTGAACAGGTTGAGGTAGGTTTGCAAGGTAACTGTTCTCTTCATATCATTACCACTATGTCGGAACAGACTGGTCGCCTCGTCTATGAAGTCGGGGTATCGGCATAGCAGCTGCATGGACGCTGCAGCGAAAAATTGCTGCAGAGTCCTTTTGTTGGAATCTCTATGATCGCAGAAGAAGTAGATCATGCCGTGTGAGACGTCAGGGGCACGACTATTTAGTGTGGATACGACGTGTGACCTGTAGGAGTTAGTGTCGTCTCGAGCCGGTCTGTGGTGTAGATTTTACTTACGCGAGGACGGTCTTCCCGCTCCCATCTTGTAGGCTCCCATCAGCACTACGGACTGCTTGGTTCTGGTAGCTGTTCAACTTACGAATGCCATGTATCCACAACACTGAAGACTGCCCGGTAATCCACCTTCGGAAGTAGTCGGACTCGAACAGCCACTCGCATGTTCCGGGGTGTTTGCGGTTCAATCCCTCTTTCAGGTTATCTTCAACGCTGATAGAGTTGGGATTCAACCACTGTAGCAAGGCATCACGTTCTTCCACCCGATCCCGCTTTTCAGTCCAATTATGCAGTTCTGTTACGCCAGCAGATATCTCCTGGGAGAATCGGTGTACGTCATTCAATGTCGTCCTGATTATGTACCGTCAGTTATTTATTATTTGGGCAGCTATTTTGACAGATGGAATGTTCACTTACGCCATATCCGCTGTCAGTGCCGTGGAAAGATAGCCCTTTATTCGGGACACGCGGGCCAATGTTTCCTTCGTCTCCTTTTCTTTAAAAGGCCATATTATCCTTCTCCCAAAGTTTCTTACATCGTGCCCTTTAGTCTGTTGGCACCGCTCAACGGACCTTTTGACTGTGAGCAACGACTCATTGCATTCATCGATCGCGCCGCCTTTGGCAAGTTTCTGCAGCAGGGTACTTCCGGTTTCGAGACCATCCCCGCTGTCAGCTATGGACTGGAACTGATATAGGACAGTATCAAGGGCTGCCACCTCGCAAAGGAGCTCCCTCAGCTCTTGTGGTGCCCTATGGACGCTAGCGACAAATGTATAGCCTTCAGATAGGACTTTGCAACTGAGCGAGATGAGGCCGGCAATAGCCGAGGCGGCTCCGATAGGATCGGCCATATTCAGTTGTAGACAAGGTCACAGGCTGCGAATCATCATATACAAATACGTTTCTCACAGGCCTCTCCGCGTTGTATGAATTCTCCGCTCGGCAGAGATCCAGGCAAAGGGCCATGCGGCAGCGGCTCTCGGATGCAACCCTACACATCTTTGCCATGTACAGCGCTGCTTCATTTTGGAAAGCCCCACGCGCTAACCCGAGCCTGGTCTAAGGCTTACGTACCTAGACTTTTGTCCTAGTAAGCCGTAGCACATCTATTGCTGAGCATCAGGCCGAATATGATATCCTGTCAGGAATCTTCCAAAGGCAGATCTAACGCTTTTGCTATATTGAGATTTGGTTCAATTCTCTGGATATAATTTCGCAATGGTTAGGCTTGGTGAAAATACCCGGATGTTAAACTTGCCGCTACAACGTACGCTGTAGGTTCAAGTTTTGTTGGAATAGGGGGGTTAGACGACCCACATGGTTTAACAAGGTCACCTGATATGACCACGAGCAATCGGGGACGGCACCTCGGAGTCGCCCTTGTAATATGTGAATACCAGAGTAAGGTATACATCGTCAAATTGTTACTGCATGTGCAACGCCTTGTTCCATCGCGGCATATCGATGCCAGAGCCGTCGATTATTCCACGCATGCGAACCTTCCGCTTCGCCGCTTTCCGTAGCTGACGATGATGCCCAGGCATCGCTACTCTCATTGGATACGACTCCGTGCATTTGGAAACGCTAGCTAAAGCATAGTCTGAGTATCGTGGGTAATATCCGTCACAGGCGACAATGTCATTGAGCTCATCCATGAGAGCAAGCTCTTAAATAAAGCTTCGAAACCGAAATGTTTTAAAATTGAAAAATACCATTACATCATCAACGAGGTAAGGGTAAAATGGGCCAGTTCATTTTAGAAGTTTCACCCTCAGCAGGCACCATTCGACCGCAGCATGCTTGGACCGATAGAACTCGCCCGACCCCGTTGCCCCCCTTCCCCTATATCACCACCTTTCCATATGCACACTCTGAGCTGGGCAAACCGAGGATCTCCGTTCTTCGTATCTTCATTTCCCAGCTGTCGCAGACGGCCCCTGGCTTCCCCATCGACGTCCTCGCGCATGGTATCAGGGTCAAACTTGCTAAGGCCGACTTTGAAAATCGATTTGCTCAGCGCTGTGTACCGGTAGCGTCTTGCATATGTATGTCTGTGGATGAACGAGAATGGACACGCTGCGTCGTCAGCTGATTGGTCGCTTGTTTCGGCGGTGATGAGGGCGATGCCAGCTATTAGTAGCGGCATCGCCGCGGTCGGCGGGTGCTGTTGTCGCGTTTCTCGGAGCAATCTGGACAACTGGATTGTAATACGCAGCAGGTCGAGCCAGTCCAACCTTAGGCCCGAATATCCAGTTGCATCCTCATTATGTTTCAGCTCGAGCATCAAAGGGGAGTGCGCTGCTGTCAGGTCGAGTCTAGAAGCACACAGGGCTGAGTCCAGTCTCGGTGCATGCGTAAGTAGGTAGGACTCTCGAACGCGCCCTTGCTTCTAGGACTAACTGTCAAGCTCGGATCAGGGGCCAGTGGCCAGGAGAGCCGGAGAGGCAAGATGGTAGTAAGAATAATCGACACACATAGTGGTTGCTTATGAGTCCTGGACGTGTGGATTATTCACACTACCACCTTCAGGGGTATTCATGGAGCAAGGGAAATATAAAAGCCGCAGTGGACTCGGTCCCATATGCACGGCTCGAACCACGCCCCTATAAGTCTCTCATTCCATCCTGTGCTACAACTCAGTCGCATTGTTAGAGAGAGGCTACCCCCATAACCAGGCGTAATCATCCACAACCGTGCCCAATCGTGGAGACGTGAGCGCCCATCTATGCCATTCATTAGCTTCACCAACGGTTCAAGTAGCGTAAGGGACCCAGGGCACCCAAGACACGATATGCCGGTCACGGTAGCTTAGGAACCTGAAATTCTTCAAACAGATGACAAAAGGATCTTTATGGTACAACTCTGTGTGCTGTATCTGATACACTCTATGACCTTGGTCTTTTTTTCTCGCCAATAAGCCCCCTCTTCTATATCCCCACTTCGTCCGCCATTCCGCTTAGAAGTTTCGGCTCATGTCGGCCCGGATTCTCTGGTAGTCGAACAGACCCTCGATACTGCCGACGGCGCTAACGGCGACGTCCTGGTCCCACAGTTTCCGGTTCGCGAAGTCCATGACGTCCTTCTCGGTGATACGGTCAATAACCCGTTCGATCTCGCCGGGGTTCATCCGGCGGCCGGTGGTGACGAGCTGGCGACCGATGTCCTCAGCGACAGCGGATGTGCTGTCCAAGGACAGGAGGATAGATGCCTTCAGTTGGGCCTTGGCGCGCTCGACTTCGGACTCCGAGACGTTGAACGACAGGCGGGACCACTCCCGGAGGGTGAAGTGGACGAGATCGTCGATACGGGTAAGCTGGTCAGTGACGAGGTAGATACCCCAGAGCCTACGACATTAGTAGAAGTAGTGGTAAAGGGGTGGAGGTAGGACTTACCCAGTGTCGCTATAGCTCGTCGAGAAGCTCATGAAGCTGTTGGCGAGGTCGTTGTGGTGAACAAAGCTGCTCAGCTTGCTACCCTGGTGAGGAGCGCTGCCCATAGCCTTGTCGTAGTTGCCAACAATAGCCTGAGTAACCAGTGCGGTGAAGTAGTCGTCATCGTTCCAGCTCACACCCTCGACGGCCAGAGCAATGTGGGCAGCCGGGATGGTGTCCTCCCGTACGCGGACCTCGGAGCCTATGAAGGTAGGCTTCTTTTTGGACAGCATGTAGGCGGAGTTTTGCGGCGAAGTGGTAGGAAGACCAGCGAAGTGCTTCTCGGCGAGCTCGACAAGCTTTTCGTGAGGGACACCACCAGCTCCGACGAGAACCATACGGTCAGCCGTGTAGTTGTTCTTGATGTAGCCTGTTAACTCGGTTCGGGTGATGTCACGGATGTTCTCGCGGGGGCCGAGAATGGTACGGCCCAGAGGCTGTTTTTGGTAGGCAGTGGCGTGCAGATGATCGAAGACAACCTCATCCAGCTGCTTCTCGACCTCCTCCGACTCTCGGAGAATGACGTCGCGCTCCCGTTCGATGGCGGACGGCTCGAGCTTGGAGTTCTGGAGGATATCGGCAAGGATATCGACGCACTGGGGGACGTCGGAGTTGAAGGCTCGCGAGAAGTAGACGGTGTTCTCACGCTATTTCGGCATCAGTTAGGGTTCGTTGTTAGACTCCCTGTAACAAAAATCCCGAACTCTTTCTGGACGTACTGATGTGTAGGCGTTGAGGTGGCCACCCATGTTCTCGATCTCGAGCTCTAGTTGCTGCTGGGTCCTTCTTTGGGTGCCCTAGATATCCCATCAGCCCGAGATATCGCAGAGCGGCGTTGGTGCGGGTGAAATACCTTGAAGGCGAGATGCTCGAGGAAATGTGCGGTCCCATTGGTCTCGTCGGTCTCGGCTCTCGAACCAGCATCAATCCACACTCCCACCGTCGAAGTCTGAGCCCAGGGCGAGTATTCCGTCGCGACCTTCAGAACAATGGTTAGACGGGCGCCGAAAGAGCTTTTCACCACAACCATTGGCAGCTTACCGTCAGGCCGTTCTTCAATGTGGTGGTCTGTGTCTTGGCGCCCACGGGAGACGTCACCGGCGTAGCAAAACCTCTCTTTAGCGATCGGATAGCCGAGGGAGCAGCGCGACTGCGCATACCCCGGGCGAGGTTCAATGCGAGTCGCCTGGACGCCATTTGGTGTATATTATATGCGGCCGGAAAGAGCAGGAGGATGGAGGAAGGAGGATGGAGGGGCGGGCCCAGTCGTATGGTGGCGGCAGTGGGCAGTGGGCAGTGGTGGGCGATATTAGGGTGTATATGGTGATGATGGTGGGTGAGCGGTTTGATGCGAGCCGGAAATCTTTGGGAAATCATGCGTTTTCTCATTGGCCTCAATCCCACTACGAGCTTTGGGGGTGAGTGGCTGAAATTTTGGGTGGCCCGGGCTGACTGACGCCGTCCCGCCGCCTGCCCGCCTCCCCCTCACATGCAACTAACTGCCCGCCCAATTCCGAACAAAAAGTGTGGCTGATACTTAAGAGACCGATACTATGTACACGATATCCCACTTTAAGCTTCAGCCACATCAAAAACCTGTAAGTAGTGCCTGTTGTAGTAGGTATGAAATCATCAGAACGCCATTGGTCCGACAGGGCTGCCATCTATCCATATCCATATCGATTTGTAGGTACTGACTAGTACTAGGTATCAATTGCCTGGAGCTCTAGCGTCACTCTGCCCGCCACTTGACCAATCAACCCGCTGTAGACCATGTTGGCTTCAGCGAGCGAGTCCACATACAGGCTGTGAATGAATCTGCTTTTACAATACAGTATCTGAATGTATATAGTAGGCTCCTCTTCCCATTCATTCAATACATCGTCCGTCGTCATGTATGACACCGAGTATGATTTCGTGCCTGAATTCCGTTCCACCAACACTCCTAGGTTGAAAGCCCCAGTAACGCCAGCGCCCACCGTCGATGCCAAGATCGGCCCAACCGCCTCACGAGCTGCCTGCTTTCCGCCCTTAGGGCAAGTCACCCAACTGCATTCTGATGTTGTTACGTTTATTATTCTCTTACAAGTAGATGATGGGAATGCCCACGATCCTTGGGAGCTTTCGATCTGGCACTCTTCCACTGGTGTAGAATGGTCCGAAAGTCCGGGAGCACAGATATCAGCCGACGATGCACCCACCACATTGCAGGAACCAAATTCTTCAAGAACTAATAAATACTTTCACGCTACAGTACATGCTTCGTCCCCCTTGAGATTCACTATCAAGTTCCGTAACCGCCCGGATCAATCATGGAGATGGGTCCGTGACGAGCAGGGTGTGGACGATGGCACCGTAGTCATTGTACCTGAGGACTACCGAGACCAGGGGACGACCGGCCTTTCAGACGTAATCGCCGGCCTAAACCAAGATTTGAAAATCAGATCGGCCGTGAGCCAGACCCCTGATACCGAGCTTTGGACGATTGAAGCCGACATTGCGCCAGCTCGCGGTGAAAAGTCCGCCTATGCTGATATCGAACTTGGAACTCCGTGGGGTGGACCCCTTCGGTGAGAAATCTCGAGTATACTGTCGTCACCACTATATTCAAGACGATGAATAACCCTTCTAACGTATAGCTGACTGCTTGTAGTTGGTTTGCCTTAGTACGCCATTCCTCCCCATGGCTAGCCCCGAGGCATGGGAAGTCTGGCTTCGAGCTGGACAGTGATGCCATCATGTGTTCATTCCTGAGCTCTAGGGGGAAGCATTTAGTCTTGCTAGGCATCAGTGATAGACACGACACTATTGCCCTGCTCAATAGTTCGAAAGCCCGGCCCGGAGCTGTTTCAATACAAGTGGGTTCATACTCCCCTCTATTGTCGGAGGCGTCATCTCGTATTCATGTATACAGCTGCGCAGTGATAATCCGAACCAGTCCAGTGGCTTGGTACTTGCCTCGGTGGGAGACAGCTTTGAAAACGCCCTGGCTGCAGCCATGTATCATGCTCGCGATGTCGTTTTTGCAACGACCAGTTCACGTAGCAACCCCTCCCCAGAGCTCCAGGCTCTGAGCGATGGGATCAAACCCGAATGGATGGAAGAATGGTATGATGGCCTGGGATACTGTGAGTAGTGTGGGGGCCCCCTATCGGTACAGGAATTCATTGTCAGCAGGCACCTGGAACGCTCTCGGCCAAGACTTGACCGACGAGAAGGTCTGCAACGCGGTTGACGCATTGGCAGAACATAACGTTCACATAAGCAGTCTTATCATTGACGATAACTGGCAGGACATTGACTATCATGGCGAGAGCCAGTATCGTCACGGATGGAATGCCTTTGAAGCCCAACCGAGAGCTTTCCCCAATGGATTGAAAGACACGGTTTCCCGTATTAGAGCAAAACATACGGACATCAAACATGTTGCCGTATGGCATGCGCTGCTGGGTTACTGGGGAGGTATCTCGCCTAGCGGGAAGCTTGCCCAAGATTACGAAACAGTAGAGGTCATTCGAGAGAACAGCCCGAAGAGAGATATGGACCTTGAAGGACCCATGACCGTCATCTCCAAAAAGGACGTTGGCAGATTCTATGACGATTTCTATCGATTCCTGTCTATATGCGGCATCGACGGAGTGAAGACTGATGTTCAGTTCATGGTAGACACTTGGGCTTCTGCAAAACACCGTCGTGAGCTCACCAACACCTACCTTGACGCCTGGATGATCGCGACTCTGAAGCACTTCAGCCTGAGAGCTGTATCGTGCATGTCCCAGGCGCCACAGGTCTTATTCCATCAGCAGCTACCAAGGAACAGAGCGCCGTTGCTGGTACGAAACTCCGACGACTTCTTCCCACACGTCCCGGCTTCGCATCCTTGGCATCTCTGGGCCAACGCTCACAACAGCTTGTTGACGCAACACCTAAACGTCCTACCCGACTGGGATATGTTCCAGACCGTCCACGAATACTCCGGATTCCACGCCGCCGCGCGTTGTCTTAGCGGGGGCCCTATCTATATCACTGATACCCCTGGAGAGTACAACTTGAATATCATCAACCAGATAACGGGACAAACTCCGAGGGGCAACACGGTCATCTTCAGGCCGAGCGTCGTCGGGAAGAGCATCGACCATTACACCGGCTACCACGACGACGTGCTTCTCAAGGTCGGGAGCTACCACGGCAGGGCGGCAACTGGGACGCCTCTCCTCGGCCTCTTCAACGTCTCCCAAAAACCATTGAGGGAGCTCATACCTCTATCGCGACTCCCGGGAGTCCTGCCCTCGATGAGCTACGTCGCCAGATCGCACAATACCGGCGCCGTCACCCCCGTGATACAGCCCGGTTGCCATAACGCGTATCTGCCCGTGATACTCGACGTCCGGGGCTACGACATCCTGGCCGCCTTCCCCCTGACCCGGTTTGACAGCGAGACGCGCGGCCGGGTCTACGCGGCGAACCTCGGTCTCGTCGGCAAGATGACCGGCGCCGCCGCCATCACCGCGAACGAGTTCTCGCTGCTGCGGAACGGCAGGGTGTTCCTGGATACCAGGCTCAAGGCGCTCGGTGTCCTCGGTAAGCAGGGCCCCTCTCCAGATGGGCTCCCCGTCTGATCTTTGACGTAGTTTGTAACTGACTGGCGGTCTTTAGGGGTCTACATATCGTGTCTTGCCCAGCTGTCGATCGACAGGCACTTCATGGTCACCATCCAGAGTCAGCCCATCCCGCCGAGTACTATCATTAAGAGCGGGGCCGATGTGCATGTACTAGAGATTGATGTCGAGACCGCGTGGAAGGAGATGGGGCTCAAGGCCGGTTGGAGCAACGAAGTTGAGGTCAAGGTCTACTTTAACGTCGAGAAGGTTGAGGAGTCGTTTCATTGAGGATTCAGCCGCGTAGTCCCCTGATGCGTCTTTTGCCCACCCATCATTATGTTATGTTGACTGTAGATGCTGGTGTTTCTCTTTCAGAGCCTGTAACCTCCCTCGGTATGATCCCGTTGCATGACGTCCTTTTGAGGGTGACCAAATCACCACTACGCTCGATGGATGCCCACCCCCTCCCCCTATTACTATTCATGGACCTCTACTCAGCGACGGATTGCCGTTCTAGATAACTGAATACATAGCCCCTCTAGTCCTTACCGAGACACCACACTGTTTCTCATCTGATACGTTACATGGTGGTATAACCCACTCAAGCGTGGACAATGCTGCGGGTTGCTATTTCCTATGTCCAACGGCATCAGAAGAATCCGACAAAAACCATGCCCCGTCATCCACTTTCCACCCATTGTGACGCTCGTGGAAACGTGAACAAATGTCACTGCGCCGAGTTGGGACTACCTAGTGAGGGGAAAGAATATGGGTGCCAGAATCTAAGTCCAGCACTCATCATTCCTAGGTTTAACGATCAAATGACTAAACAAAATTGAATGATACCATGATGCAGAGCCGAAAGGAATTCGGGTATTACCTAAGGCTTCAAACAAAACAAGTGCATCTTGTGTCAGGCTTTATCACAGCTGCTAGACTAGAGACTATAAGAATTCTATTCTCGTTTAAATGCAATGGCTGATAGTAGCTTTTTTACTTCTTCAACCAAGTTTTCTCTAGAGACAAGTTGGCCTCGATCTTTCCGGATCGCTTCCTTGTCAGTACCCTGTACAGCCTTCAACCTGACTTGACCGGCTGTCAGCTCGTCCTGGTCAAGTATGACAGCAAGGGGACCGCTTTCGGAAGCCTTGAACTGCGGAAGCAGCTTGGGCTTCACCTTGGCCGCAAACTCTGTCCGGATGCCGGCGTCCCAGAGTTGGCGAGCCACCGCCATGCGCTCGAGAAGAAGTCCATCGAAATCCTTGCCGCCAACCGCCATAATATATACATCGACCTCGCGGGTTAGCTCAGAGGAGCTCTTGTTCCTTCGCGCGTCCAAGATAGTAAAGATACGGTCTACTCCAAAGGACAGGCCGACGCACGGGACGGGTTGCTTGCCGTACATACCCACTAGACCGTCATAGCGCCCGCCCGCGGCAATACTGCCAACCTGACTGGGTTGATTTGTGCTCGTAGGGATGACCTCGTATATTAACCCGGAGTAGTAATCCAGGCCTCGAGCAAGCGAAAGATCAAAGGAAACCTTGTCGGCGACGTCCAGAGCCTCCAAGTATGAGACCAAAAGATCCACATCGTTGAGTCCTGCCCTCACATTTTCGTCTGCATAGAGTCCCGAATCTGAACTGAGAAACTTGATCATTTCGCGTATACCACCGCTGCGCCTCACATATTCGCCAATTCGGTCGGCAACCTCGTCCGAAAGACCTTTCTCCTCAACCATTTCCTTCTTAACATCGGCCCATGTCGCCTTGTCGAGCTTGTCCACCGCAGAGCTGATACCGCGTATCTTTTCCTTGGGAACGCCGACAACCGTAAATAGGCCGTCCAGGATCCGTCTGTGGTTGAGTTTTATAGTGATGTCCAGTTGGAGGGCCCTAAATACCTCGACGCCGACGCGCAGGACCTCAGCGTCGGGGATCATCGGGTCATAGACGCCGGCGATGTCGAAATCGCACTGATAGAACTCGCGAAGCCTACCACGGGATACCGAAGGCTGATCTCGCCGGTAGGCCTTGGCGATCTGGTAGCGCTTGATCTGTTTGACATTGGTGTGCATAGCCAGCCAGCGAGCAAACGGGACCGTTAGATCGTATCGCAAGGAGCAGAGCTCGCCACCCTGGTCCTCCAGGTCGTATATAAGACGCGAATCCTCGCCATATTTTCCTGCGAGGATATCTCTCCGTTCGAAGACGGGCGTGTCCAGGGGGACGCCGCCGTGGCGCCTGAAAACATCGCCGATCGTCTGGCTGTTGATGACTTAGCGGAGGGGCTGATTAATCGATCTACAGCACGTACAGGATATGGTCGCGCAGAAGCAGACCTTGGCCAACCCAATCGCGAGTGCCTTTCGGCGTCTTGAGTTGAACGCCTGGGCGAGATGGCGTAACCTCATTGGTTGCCATGTTGCTGCTCGGGTGCGGGACGGTGGTGAGTGATTTCCGTGAAGAGTGCAATAAGGTAAGGCTGCGAAGAAACAGTCACCAAGGGGATAGGTTATGCGCAATTGGAATTGGGTGGTTGCGTCTGCTAAGTATAAACAGGGGTGCCCTTATCAATCCTCGAGCCTTCCTATGTAGGCAATATTAGCATAGATATCTACGGTTGGAACAGCTAAGATGCAGAGTTAGGAAACTGATATCTTGGTCCTGCCAAGTGTTATTGCTGCACCCCGCATCACGCCGCCAAGGGGCAAAAGTCTGGCGCTTGATCGCATTGGTAGCAATCAACTGGGTGCTTACAGCTGGAAACCGCTGCTGCGGGACGAGGTCGTATCACCAAGGTTGCCTGTCTGCCCGAAATCGTAGCCACTGGGTAAATGTCAGGTGCCAAGGCGCGACCCCCTTTTTGGTGCCCAGCACTCCACCACTGAGGGTCTGGTTTATGGGTATATAGGGGGGCCTGCGACCCAAGTAATCAGGGAGAGGCAGACATTAATGGTCCTCTATTTGCCAGCCCATACTAAGAACCACCTGCTAGGCTCTTCTTTTGCCTTTCACTTTATTTTTTACCATTTTCTCTGGCGGTGAGGTGGACAAGCTGGATCACTGCGTACCGCATCGCCCCGATAACTGAAAAGAGAACGGCTGCTTTTAAAGCCGAAAAGACGTTGTAAAATTGTCCTCACGACGGAATAGAAGCAGATATCTACTTCAGTCTCTGTTCTGCAGCTCCTCTCCTCGACAAGGAGAATTTGCCTACCTATATCTCGTCTTGCCTCACCCGTGAGTTGTGTCAGTGGCAATGCTTGAACCATCCGGGACGTCTTCCCCATTCGCCTGAGGTTCAATCTGTCCCGCCGGGCTCCCTAGAATTGCCTCCAATTCCAAACTTTGCTGGCTTTGACCATGATGATTCTCATCGCCTGCGTTGAGCCCTGCAAGATCCAGTCCATCCCTATACAGAGGCGGCAACATAACTTCCCGGCCCAAGAAATGCCTGTTCCACAACCATTTTAAATAAATCGTTGCGTGATATTTAGCGTGCTCCATCTTGGGTACTGCATAGATCTGAGAGAGGTCTTCAAGTGATAAGCGACGAGTCTCTTCCACAAGGAGAAAAACTAGGACAAATGCGAGGATGTTGAGCCCGGCATAGATTCCGATGGCCCCGGGATGACCTATATCACGCGAAGCCCTGAGATGGCTGGTTAATTCGACTCTCAAACGTCGGGTGGCAACCGTCACGGGTTTAAGAAAGACATACGGTTGGTAGAACCAGGCAAGAACGCCGGCAAAAAAGAGGTTTACTGAGATAGCCACTGCACATCCCTTCTTCGGTTAGTCCAGAATGCTTCCATCTACAGTCAGGAGAGGAGGAGCAGTAATCGTACTGTTTCACGGTGTGAGAGCGGAAAGCTTATGTCAGTTAGCAATCAGAAAAAGCTCATGGAGTATATGGAGATTTACGCTTCGGACGCCATGGTAAATGGAACGGGACCTAGCCCCGGCGAATATAGTGCCGTGAAAACTGACTTATCAGTACCATCTTCTTTGGCTGCGATCTCTGGACGACCTACTAAGAAGGAACGTGGCGACTGTTGCCAGTCTTACGGTCTTTTCCTCGATCTTGTCAAAGCAAATGGCTGTGACAACTAAGGTTAGGCTCATAAATGGCAGCGTGCTCAATAGCAACTTGCGTCTGCCCCAGGAGTCAATTGTCTTAAACGCGAAAAGGCCAAAACTGAAGTTAACGACGCCTGGCAGAGCGGGCGCCCGTTAGTTTAGCGAAAATTAAGTGAATCAGATGAGAAACCCAAGAAATCTTACCAAATGCGAAGCTAAACAACATCGGCGTCTGGACCGCACTGTTTTCCGGGTTGCCTAGTGCCCGGAATATGTTCCCTATCATAAAGGAGGTCTCTGTAAGTCCAATACGATTGGGCGGGGGAAGGACAAAACAAACCAGAGAAAAATGCAAAGACGTTAACTAGAAAAGATACCCATTTAGCTACTATTACTTAAAACAGATTACCAGGCAAAGCCCAATTCAGGGCATATAACTAGCTATGAAGGGAGGGATCCTAACTTACTTCCGCTAAGTTGTTGCGCAAAAGCGACTACGCTGGTACTAATTGCAGCGTTTCTCAGGCGACGAAGGGTAAAAACCTGAGCGATTCTGCCAAAGTATGGTTTCGGAGCTGCCAGTGGTCCATAATCATCACTAGCATAGTTGCCTTCGAGGTTGATGTTTTTGTACGTTACGTACAGATCCCGGATTGCCTGAAGCTGCTAGGCGTTAGTACAAGGTATCCAAATCACTCCAGTCTCCAGAATCACGGACCTCGGTATTCCGCAATCTACATAGCTCTATGAACGCCTTTTCCAGATTTGTGTGTGAACTGTTCGGCATCATGTAGTATCTCGGACTCTCGGGACAGAACCACAAGACGACTTCAAGGAATACAGCGGGTACCGCCGGGGACACCAAGATTAGTCTGACGACTATTTCTTTTGAGTGGATGGTGTTCAAGGCGAGATTGACAGCAAAACTCATCATTATTCCAAAAGCCACCCCTGTGCAGTATTTTCAGCAATGTCTTTTCGCACTGGGCGAGAACAGAACTCACAGAGCTGCCAAAGAAGGAGGTAAGACCCTCGATAATGTCCGATAACTGTTTCGGACGCAAGGATAGGAGTAGTAACGGCCTTGATTCCCATGCCTGTCCATGGTCAGAATGAGCGAAGTACGATTTAGCGGTTAATCGGGTATACCTATGCCGTTAACAATCCGGCACCCGGCTAGCTGAACCCATCCATTCGAACGACCAGAGTCATCCATGGAAATTAACGCTGAGCCTATAGAACTGGCGATGATGAGAAGGCCTGAGAGAAATATCGCTCCCCTGCGCCCACGGCATATCCGGTTTACTGGATCCGCCAACGGACATCCGCTATGCTCAAATTAGCAATGAGGCCCTGTTCCCATCTCATACAACTGTTATCTTTGTTCCGCAACAGGAGAGAACTCACATGAGAGCCGCAGCCCAGTACACGGCCGCGTTCGTAACCCCGATCTCGTTAGCTTGCTCCTCGTCATTTCGAATCCCCCACCACTCCGCGAACAGATTGGCTCCGTTCTGTGAGCTTTGGACAAACCCTTGGAGGAAGGCCGCCAGGGAAACAGCAATAAACACAGCAAGAATTTTCTTTTCCGCAAAAGGATTGGTCTTTTCAGCTCTCAGCGCATGTCTTTCTTCAGCTGTCAATTCTTGGATATCGTCTAGCGAGTCCTCGTTGGAGTCTGGATCATAGAGACGTGTGTTTTTTGCAATGATGGCGGCTAATTCAACCTGTCTCTCCCTCCCCCGGAGAAAGGGAGCCTCGTTTTGCACAAAGTTGTGGACATCTCTTCGAAGTTCCGCGTCGGACAGACATGCTGGTTCATGTTAGTGAAACATTCCTCTTCAAGTCCAAGTAGCGAGAAGTAACTTGCCAAGGTGATTTTGTATCACAGCCTGATCGTTTCTGCGGCGTAGGAGCCGGTCGATGTACCCTCTCTCCATCGGATCCCCTGGTTGTCAGGCTTACAAAGAGAGCTTTGACCAGAGCTGATGTAAGGCTTTCATTGACGGCAAACTTTAACAATGTGTCCGGAGCCAGAAAGTCTGGAACTGGGAATTTAAATGTTATCTAAGACGGTATGTCTCTGCTCCATACTTACAAGGCGTGTATATGTCTGAGCCTTGCGGCGCCGAGCAAATCGAGGCGTTCATAGCTGCAGGATGGTGAAATAAAGCTGCCATTTGGTGCCATTAATAGTACTGTGTATGCCCGATTACCCAACAGACTATCTTTCGTCACCTTTCGCACCGACTCCCACTGTCGTGCGGGCTTATCAACAGTGCTTTGGGGCTGAGCAGGTCTGTGTGTCAGCCGCCTTGTTCTAGGCGAAAGAATGCATTGGTGGCTATTGCCTGGCCACGTAAGAGGTCCAGCATGTTTCTGCACTACTATGCAGCCATGGTCTGGTTTCCAGCCACATGACATGACAGAAAAGGCAGAGTCTAGGCATGCCCGGACTAGTTAGAAGTGACACGTGGGTCATACCGTAGCCTCTACTTCGTACATTGACTGATTCTAGAGGACTGTCAAAGGTCTAGACATCTCTATGGTGATTGCGGAACTCAGCCTCGTAGGCTCCTCACGCTAAGTTCCGGGCACTACCGAATCAATAAGTCTTGGACGGTCCCCCCCCCGACGGTCCGTCCTTGAAAACCATAGTGGATGCCCTCGAGAGCCAAGTATTCGACTGGTTGACACTGGAGAAAATTAAGAATGGATGCCTTGGCTATCACCGCTTTTACAATGGAGGCCGTGAAGGTCTGTGGAGCCTTGGCGTTCCAGATTTCACAGTTCGTCTCCGCAGTGCCCGAGGTGACGGAGAGTGTTTGTAAGCGTACCCAGCCTTGAATTTGACGCTCACCTTTTGGGACCGCCCTGTTAACCATTGAATTTGCAGCGGGGTTGCAAAATACTGTCTCCACGGTCGAGGCAACACTCAGAGCTGTGGCTGACAATCTCGAAGTCCATGCTCATCCAGGAACCATCGAGCAAGAGCACCATGAGAGAATCAAGAGAATAATCGAAAACTGTAAAACCGCAATAGACCGCCTCTCTGAAGCTCTTCCTAACCTACCAGAGGATCCGGGAATGTGGGCCAAGTCCAAGGCTGAACTGAAGAAGCTCATGAGAGAGCCTGTGTTGAAGGATATCACAGATCAGATCAGTCGCTGCCAACAGGTATTTGCCAGTCACTAATGTTTAGACTCCGAGGCTAAAATCTACCCCCTTGAGCCAGGTCTTGCAACTAAGTTTGCAGATTCTTTCGCTGTATGTCCATCCTGCCACCAGGGGAGATAGCTGCTAATTCCGAAGCAGAGATATTAACCGGCAGACTCGAAAGTCCGCAGAGGAGACAAAAAAGACGCTTACCAAGATTCGTAAACTGTTTGTCGACTTGTGTGCCGCCGGCCTATTACCTTCTGCAATCGCGGATATCGTCAGTGGAAATCTGGCTGAGACAATAGTAACGAACAATGACAAGGAAACCAACAATGCCGATGATGAGGAGAATAAGCTCGCCAAAGACATTGAGGCATGGAAAGAATCCGCAGGGTCCATCATGAGATCCGTCGCCAAAGGTGCATCAATTGATGATGATATGCTATCGGCGGACCTTCGGTGGGCAGACACGTTTAGGCCCCTGGATCACGTTCTCTCCTTCACCCCTTATGACGATTGGATCAAACAACAGCGGTCGATGCGTCGCAGTAGCGACAGTACAGCGGACAGCGGAATCAGCCTCGGCTCAGCCCAGGTCGATGATCAGGGTCGAAATATACACCGCCCTGCAGGCATGATCAAAAAGACGCTGAAGAATAACCAGAAAATGGTCGACCAGCATCTGCAGGACGGATCTGTCACGAAAGCAGGCCAGCTCCAGAAAAAGGCGATTAGACTGAGAGAACAGCTCGACACCTTGCACGACGTCCCATTTAGCTTCCCTGAGCGAGCCGAAATGGAGGAGAAACTAGCCAAGATCTATCTCGACATTGATACTGATAGAAGTGTAGAGGAGGCTGGGGAGATCTTGCGCAACCTTCTTGCTCAGGAAGTAAGTCTCGAACCGTCAAGCTCGAAACAAGGCCGGGACGCGGCAAGGGAAGCCAGACTTCAGCACAAGCTCAGCAGTCTTTACCTAAAGCTGGGAAAGTTGGATGAGGCGGAGAAAATGGCCACCCTTGCAACAAAAGGACGCCTCAATATCAACCCCATAGACGCCAATCTTGTTAGAGGGTACGCTGCAGTGTGGAAAGAAGTGCTGCTACAGAAGGAGGAGATCGACGAGGCTGAAGGAATTGATGATTGGATCGACGAGACTCTCGAAGGGAAGAACGAAGATGATGCTCGGGCGTGGTGTAGGTCATTTGGGTTCGATGTCGACTCCGAAACCTTCAGGTTCGACGTCTGTGATTCGAGACGATCTTCGCCTCTCCACGCCGCAGTCGAAAAGGAGCAACTAGACACAGTGAGATTGATGCTCAACGGGTCCGTTAGTCTCGAAACGCGTGAAGAAAAGGACTTCGCAACGCCGCTTCTCGTCGCCAGCTCAACAAGGAACTCGAAGATTGTAGAGTTACTTCTGCGGCACAGAGCCGATGTTAACGCTCGGGACCGAAATAACAGGTCCGCACTCCATCGATGTCAAGATAACACCGGTGGGACAGCCGTAGCACAGCTCCTCCACGATCATGAGTCTAGGACGTTCCACGTCGATGACTTGGACGGGTACAAGAAGGCGGCCATCCATATGGCTTCGGAAATGGGAAATGTGAAGATGCTGCGATGGCTCCTGAAGCACAACGCGAATGTCAATGCCATTGGGCCTGGGGGGTGTACTCCTCTGATGCTTGCCATCGAAGCAGGATTACCCTTCGAGAAGAAGGAAATGGTGATTGGCATTTTGATCGAGAACGGGGCGGACCCTCAGATCCAGAATAGTAAAGGTCAGACGGCAATGGGAGTTGCCAAAGGCCGAAAAAGAGTCCAGGCGCTATTGAAGAAGCATGGCGATGCCAAAACTTCAGGGTCGTGATAGAAGCGGCGATAACAAGCCGCTTCGGAGAGGAGCATTGAGCGTAACATTCGGGACGCGGAGGACTGGCGAGCGCGGGTAATTTCTGGAGACTTTTCTTTCCTTTCTTGTCCTGCTAGGTTTCCAGTATGTTTTGTTTAAAAGGTCATCCAGCAAGGATGCGACTCGATGTTCTCGGGCGACTTGGCCAAGGATATTTTGCTCTGGCGGCGAAGTTTCTAAGCAGGTACCCCCAACTTGGTGGTAGTGCGGCAAGAAGAAGGGATTGTTGGTCCATTCGGAAATAGCGGAGAGCCTGTTCGAGCAGCAGGGGTCTTCGTATTCAGCGTGGATGACCTTGTTAGAGTGGCGGGGAAGAGCAAAGGGGCGAGGGCACTCCTCCTGAGGAGCATCATCGAAACACGCCCGGTGCGAGAGGCGGTGGGCTGCCCGAGTGATCAGAGGCGCCGCCGGCTCCGACGGTAAGGATTAGGATTTCGCGGTTCGGCACTAGCTTACTCTGTAGTAGTAGCCTTACTGACGCTTTCATTCGTCTCTCGACGTCTGATTTCACCAGTGACCGCAGCGAGGTATTGCGTCGCAGTCGGACAGCTTCTCGTCTTAGCTAGCGCAGCAATTCTCTCTTGCCTGTAGTTCCAGTATAATTACAACCTACAAACTATGAGACCCTAACATCACATGCTGAAGCATTTGCAAGTGCACGAGTGGATTTCTCTGGTTGACCTCCAAAGGTCCTAACTACTGATCAAAGGGTAGTGATGCCTCTCTATATATGTAGAGAACCCACTGTAACAGAGAGAAAGCGATACCGAAAGTGGCCATATAGGGGCTGAACTATTGGGGGCCAAGATCGAGCTATATGAGCCTAGCCTCAGTTAGGTCAGATATGATCCGGGCGCATGGCTTGGAACGGGAAGATCTCATCACTTACCCATGGAGATTGGCGCTTCCACTCAACCCCTTGTTTATTGTAGGAGGGGGCATTCTTATTCGGTGGGCCGGAGACTTTGCTATTACTTTTTTCATCGCATAGTACCGGTAAATAGGCAGAATCTTATTGCTATTGCAAGATTCAAATGGAAGAGGATTTTACCCCTTTAAAACGTTATAATATCATCGATTCTGGCCTGCATTCCTATCGGGTATCTTGCGTAAAAAATAACTAAGATTATTAAATATGTCGTGGGCTACGTAGAACTAATCGAATAAGAAGGTTGAACGGAAATGCGCAGGCTCATCTGAAACACCCGGAGAGGACCGCGGATTTCAGGAATTCTAAGGTAAAATACCTGACGCCAAAGTATTAGATAGGAAGACCAGGAGAAGGCGCATCAACGCCACTGTTTGAAGTCAGCAGGTCGAGTCTTTCGTAAGTAAGACTGAGGTTCAACAGGGGCGCAGAAAGGGCCCATACACAGAGATATTTCAACTTCTTTTTCTCTCCATGTCCTAAGCTTGAATGTCGCCTACGTAGGGTATCTCTGGTCCCGTCCCTAACATGGACGCCTTGCTTCTTCAGTAAACAAGGTAGTATGAAGGTAACCTCTCCATCTCAGTGAAGGAACGCTTCTACACACTCCTCCCTCGCTTTTCACTCCAATGCCAAACTTGGCTGTGAGCATCTGGCATGGTACGCTGCAGGTGAGGGTACGGATCCACACCAAAACTTGAGGCAGGCTCCACAGACTGGCTTCCTCCGGGGCATCTACGAGGAGACCTGCTGCCGATTCCACTAGTCCTGAGTCTGTTGTTCTGGGACCCGTACCCTCGGTATAGTCAGCTGCTTCTTTCGAAAATCGTGACAGCAAAGCCAAGTGTCCGCGGAGTCGCAGATTGAGCCTTGGTTCTGCGGCACCCTGTTGTGAATCTTCAGGCCGATGAAATTGGCTCGATTATGTAGCCAGCTATGATGTTTGCGGTTGGAAGAAGGGCGGTGTGAACTTCATCCGGCTCGACTATATCAGTCTCAAATCTAGCCCTGATATCTTTTACGTCGCGAGCACAGAGCGTTAACATTTCCTATACTTGTGTACAGCATGCTGGCGACCGCACGGCCGGGTCCGTCCGCTCATTCCGCGACCCGCTTCAAGAGTAAGGAGGCGAGCCCATGCCGCCTATAGTAGGGGGTTGGTCACAACGCTTGCGATACGGTAGCCTTGCGCCTCATGAGTTGCAGAGGCGTCCCGAATAAGCAGGTCTCTGCATATCATCTTGCAGGTTGCAAGGACTTGACTCGGGCCTTCAGCCAGGGAGAGACACCAAAATCGCCACCTCTTATTGCGGGTAAGACGGCGCTGCCCGAGGTAATCTTCTCGTTCTAAGTAGTCCGCTTCAGAGAGAGGTGCACCGAAGGCCGGCGCTGCCAGCTTGCGACACTCGACTCGTTGTCAGTTGCTCACTTCGCCGAAAACTACGTCTATAGGGCCGTCGGGGCCCTACAAGATAGGCGTCGCACGTCTAGCCATTGTCAAAAATTATGCCTCGCTCAGAGCGAACTTTGATAGAGGTAGCAGCTGGAGTGCAGAAGCCATGCATCGCAAGAAACGGCTAAGCCTAGAGTCTTAGACTTTAGGAGAGAAGCCCATCTCCCACAAACAAAACATCCAGAGGAGTCGAGAAGAGGGGCAGTACTCATGCCTACCTGGTATTCAACAGTTCAGTCAGCAAAGCCATATTGATCTAAACCCAGCCTGTTTCGTGCAAGGGTGTCGCAGGTCAAGTAATATTTGAATATTGCACGATAGCCGTGATGCACTTATGCCCAGGTAGTGGATATCGAGTATATGGGGCGTCCCCCACACGACCAATGTGTCGGCCAAACGTTCCGACGGGTGCCGGAGTTAGTGCCCCGCTTTATGCTTAGTCACTTTTGTCCGCCAAGGCTTTCTAGCCTTTTCGCTTTTGCCGTCAGCTGCGCAAGTGGCATGACAGCTTCAATCAAGAGGGAGAAGCCTCGCTCATCATCCACCGTCAGCGCATTTACGCGCGCAATACCTAGAACACACTTGCTTCTCCTCTATTTATTACATATTGACCGCCCCCCCAGCCTGCAAGACATATATCATCATGTTGCCGACGTCGGTGCGGCGGGTGGTGTCGAGCGCACCTCAGTCGTCGCTCTTGTCGAACCTCGCCGCTTCGAGCCCCCGTGCACCCGCTGCTGCCCTCGCCTACGCATACACCCCATTATCTCAACAGCGGAGACGATATTCCTCCTCCAAACCTTCCAGCCCGAACGATTCCCCGAAAGGTATTTCGGACGGCCAAGTGACCACCACACCAGCTTCATCGACGAAACAAAGCGGCGAAAAGCGAAGACGCAAGGCCAACAAAGACGCCTCGAGTAACAACCAACACAAGCTCCCAAGCGTTCCCAGCACGCAACATGTGCCCCATAAATGTCAGTAAAAATGCTGTCTTTGACTCCGTTTAGCGGATCCCGTTGTACTGACTGTTTGCTTAGCCATGGCGTTATCTACCTTCTTCTCCCTCCACCGGCCCATGTCCGTGACGCATAGCTTTCCTAAGACCGTCACGGATGACTTCTTCGCCCAAATATTCGCATCTCCGACGAAGGGCGCCAACGCCAACGAGGTTGTGTCTACTCTTTCCAACACGGTGGACCAGCTCGAACAGCCGATGCAGGCCTTGAATCTTGACTCCCAGCAAGACAACGGCATCGCCACCGACGCGAACGGCGATCACGTAAAGATCGAGGTTCGGCATGCGGATGGATCGGAGTCTAATCTCTATGTCCAGCTCAATGCCATGTCGGGGCAGTTCCTGCCATTCCGGCCCCCGCCTGCCCCACAGCCGGAATCCGCCACCGAGGCCGCCGTGACCGCGCGCGAGGAATTGGCCGAGGCTCCGGCGCCCGAGGTCCGCATCTACAAGGCGATGTTTACCCTCGAGGAGACGGTGGACGCGAACGGCGAGACGCGCATCGTGGCGCACAGCCCGCAGATCATCGAGGAGGACGCGGTCCCGCGCACGTTCCTCGAGCGCATGGCCCTGCGCGAGATCCGCCGCGCCGACGCCCAGAAGCGGAGCCCCGGCATGCACGCCATCAGCGTGCGCCGGCAGAGGAAGCTCAAGATGAAGAAGAAGAAGTACAAGAAGCTCATGAAGCGGACGCGGAACGAACGTCGCAAGCTGGACCGCGTGTAAATAGACCGTCGCAGCGTCTTCCGGTCGTGTATATAAACCATCGTGTGTGAGTCAGCAGCAATCCGTCGGAATTTCTCATATCTACATATTCATATGTGGTATCGTGTGGGTTCGTCATAATCTGGTGTACAGGATGGGGTGTGTCTTTCCTGGTTGTCCGGCTGCATGCATCAGCTTATTTTATAGACTTCGGCTCAGCAATGGCATCATTGCTAAATACCGTCTTTCCAAACGTTACTATTCTTACTGACTCACGGGAAGTCTGCTGACTGGCATACGCTGTCATAAACGGCAGTAAGTACGTGTGGACTTCCAGTAATGTTGGAGGCCTGTGTCAAGGGCGTTGTAACTTGTCCAAGCATCGCCTGAACAATATCTTCAAACCAGGCATTCAAGACCCTCCAGATTAGACTATTCCATTGATGTGTCTAGGTGATAGGGATCTTATTCCCGTAGACGAACTCGACATTCAATTCCAGTCTCCAAACGACTATCTCCTCCCCAACCCCCCTATGCTCTCCATATGTCCGCTGGAGCATCCACGCTCTCCGTGTTGGCTTTAAAGGATTGCTATAAGGGGTGCGATATGAGGCGGCCCTCTTTCCAGAAGACCAAAAACCCCGACATTGACAAATCGAGAAGCCGCGTGGCAGCATCTGACCGACACATCATACATTGAATTTTTAAGCCACTGTCTTTAATCTTAACTTCAATTTCCGAAACGATGTAGGTCGCCAATACCCGCATAACCTCTTGTCCATCTTCCTTGCATCATCCCATCAACCGCTTCTCATCTTCAGCCGATATATCATCGATGTTTACTTGCCCAGCTCCTTCACCTTGGCTTTCTCCTCATTCTCCTTCTTATCCTTATAGCTTTGTCTTCATTTCAATTCCCGTCTGATTCTATCCTTCTATCCGTCAGACCCATAAAACTCCCTCTCCTGGCCTCCTTTCTCTCTCTCTGGGAGACTTAGACGCACACGACCCGTTATCCTGGTAGCATAAGTGGCAGCCTGCCTCATCGCCAATTACAACCACCATGGCTAGACCACACGATAGGCCACAGCATAACATCGATGATGCATCTTAGCCAACCGAGACGGAGGACGCCGGTACACCGGAGGCTATGAATACGAGGGTGTCGAGGAAAAACACCGGAGCTCTTCCACCACCATGTCGATTCCCTCGGTGGCGGCGCTCGAGCGTAACGTCCTCTCTACTCTAGGTTAGCCGTCTGGAGAATCCTGGAGCTGTGCCCTGTGCGTTACTGCTGTTGCGGTGCTGGTCTGCTTGATGTACAGCTTTGACGACCGGGTCGAACCCCAATTCGGCCGAGATATCGTCTTGAGTACCTTTCTCATTTTCATCGTGACGGCATACCGGATTGCCATTGGGGATATTGTTGGGACTTGCGTCAGTCACGGCGCCTGGATTTGGTGTTCTGGCCTCCGCCGCGGCAAGGAGGAAGCCAGGTTAGAGGGCCCCAAGCTGTTTGCAGATGCGCCGCGTGGGTTGACGTGCATATTGTACCTGTTCTAGAGGTTGAGGCTCCCGTAAGCTTAAGATTCAGTTCCGATTTACGGTTGGAAAAACTCTAACACGGTGTCTATAGGCATCTCGAGTGCATCGGAGCCGGGATCATCATTCTGGCGAACGGTTTTGAGACGTTCTCTTCGCAGACGGTCAGTTTCGGCGAAATGCCAACGGTCTATGCCAGTACAACCAACCCAAACGTACTCGCAGCCCCGCCCCCTCCACGAACGGCCACATGGCACAATACCGTTATCCAAGGCGCTAGTATTGGGCGATCTCCTGTTCTGTTAGGTGATTATAAGTTCGCTGGTGTAGTTCAGAGACGACTGTCGGTCTTTCAATGAAAGCTGCTTTATATGACGGCCTCTTGGCAAAATCTGCTAGAGATACCCCGGCCTCCTGCCAAGCAGCAGACTACACATGGCCGATCATCCCTACACTTTGTGGGTATGTGTCAATTGCAGCAAATCTATTTACGGGGCTTCTTGCAACCACCAGATGGGTGCAACTACACGATGCCGATAGGTACCATGATGTGGTTCTCTTGAGGAGCAGCCGCCGAGTAAAGGCTCAATGTGACACCATCCAACGGCACGAGCAATCAATCCCAATCCAGCTCGCAGGCGTATTTTCCCCTGTTTTCGACGTTCTATCGGTAGACAAAGCGTCTTTGGGAACTTCGGTCCTAGCCTACGAGTGCTCGCTGTGGTTCTGTCTTCAGAGTTACTCCGCCTCCGTAGTGAATGGGATACACAGCAGCCAAATGATTGTAAATTGGTCAAGTACAGAGCTCCCGTCCGGACCCTCCGCACTGCTAAACGGGCTGATATTCATGGACACCCCACCCGCGTTGAACGTAGACAGGAGCATACGCTACTTTGTTCCCTCACGTTCGATTGGGACGCTGAGAGCTTTCATGGACTCGTTGATGTCGCGGAACACCACGGAATTCGGAAGTAACATCGACTGTTCCCCGGATTGGATCCAGGCGATGCGAGACGTGACCATAGATCTTCCGTCCTGCGTGTCGAGGTTATCCACGGCGACAACCAACGCCGTCCGACTGACCAGTGACCTTGGCGACGCCCAAGAGAGGAACGCAAAGGTGCTGGCTTATAGCGGTATCATTTACATAATGGGTCCTCGTGTCCAGGTGAATTGGTGGCAAGTGACGCTATCAAGATGTTGTCCGCTCAACACCACACCCTGGCTGGCTGGCTACCCAACTCTGCCCCACTTAATGTAGCCCCTGAAAGCCTTGGCGAAGCTTGAATACACCTCAAAATCACTCCGCCGCGAACATTTAATAACAACAGATATTTGGGTGGGTCATTTATGAGATAGCGATGATGTTCCTGGCTTTCGGTTACCTAGCCCAGATAGCGTGGAGGACTGCGCGCGACCAGGTCTGCGCCTGGGAGGCCGGCTCGCTCCCGACGCTGTTCTACCACGTCGTGGACATCCATGCGGAGGTCAGTAACTCGATGGATGTGCCCAACGGATTAGACAAGCGGGTTGGACGACCGAAGATGAACTGGTTCGTAAGGAAAACAGCGAGTGGTTCTTCAGGCTGACACAGAACTCATGACATGGAAAGGGGGTTGAGTGGCGGGTGGGGGTTGGCTAGAATAGACCATCTCGTTTGCTTTTCCCGAGGCGGTTTGCCTTTACACTTCGGCGGGGATTAGGCATGAGCTTGGCTTAGAATTGGTAAGGGGACTATCGAAATTAAACGACTTGACAGCCCACTTCGTCAACATATAGCACAAACGTCAGTAGCTTTAACTTACGTCGAGTCACCCGAATGATAACTAGACTATAGTATACGACTTGGCACCATCAGATCGCTAGGTGCCTTTCCCCGTTTTCGCGCCGAGATGCCCCTCGTCAGTTATGAGCATGCACATCACCAGCGAGAGTGTCGTCTCCAGAACTGCTGCCTTTTAACCGACGTGAAGGCCCATACAAAAAGAGCCCGTCTCTGTGGCCTCTCCCATACGGAAAGTGGCCGATATTGCAGACGCTATCAAACGAGAATCCAACGGTGTGTACTCGAAATGGAGCATAATTTGCAAAGTTGGGCAACAAAGATGTGAATACCGGCAAGTGTAGTCCCGTGTTCCTCTTACAGTCATAAGCCTTAGACTGATAAGCAGCTAGTGGTGCGGGAGAACTCTAGGCAACCGAAGCCGACCAGTGACTTCCGGGTTGATTAAAACGTTGCTCGCCGGGATACAATGCCGTAATGAGGTTTTGATGGGTCGTGTGCGATTTCAGTTGCAGTAGTATGGTAGGACACTCTGCAATATATCCATTGAGATGCCTCAGTGTATGCAGGTAGGTAGGGCCATAATACGAAGAAGCCCCGGTGCTGGGTACACCTTATTCGCCAGTAGAGCGGTGGAATGCTAATTCACCGAGAGAGGTAGAGCGAAGCAGAAGTTGACTCGTTGCCGGGGCACCTATCCCAATGCCCACGGCGTCTTCACGTGCGCTTCACCTAGGTAGGGGGCCAACGAGGTCTCCCCGGGGCGCGCACACTCCGGTAGGGACAGGCTCACATCCCGTTCCTAGGTACCTTCGTACCCGGCGGAACCTTCGCCTATTACTCGGCTTGCCTCTATTTCGCTGCCCTGAGTAAACGGCGTAGAGCTTATATCCCAAATCAGAGCCTAACCCTTTGTCCTTCGGGACAGGGCCTCTGTGGTCCAGCTGGTTACTACCAAGCTTCATTCTTCCCTCTTTCCCCGAACCAACGGTTCGATTCCCCCTTGTATCGTTCTCTTCTTAGAGCTACTTTACTCTCCACTCTTCACTGAAATAAAATTGGTCATGGAGGGGGGGCACGTAAGTGCACCTGGGTAAGAGGCGGGCCTCCAACTGTACACTTTTTTTCCTCCTTTTCTTCTTCCCAGTTTTTCTTCCTTTTTTGTTTGTCTTCTTCGCTTCTTCCTTTTTACTTTTAGTTTTTGCACTTTATTCATTACACATTCTTTTGCGTATTACGTTTTCCTCCTGCTGTCTTATTGACGGCTGCTTTTTCTTGTTGTTTTTGATGCCCCATTCCGCTCTACCATGTTCTTAATATAGTGAAAAGCCTATGTTTTACCTAGCATATAGCTAATCCACCCGCACGAGGCTCTCAGCCGGCTTTTACTTTTATTCATAAGAGATCCCATCTTTGCTCAGGGCAGCCCCTTGCAAGCAGCTACCTCACGTCCTCACTTTTTAGGTCATCACCCAAGGTCTCATGTTCACTCGGCCGCGCCAACTTTACTACGAACTATACCGTAGGACCAAACCTTGTTGTTCATTGTAGCCTCCTCCCAGATGAGCCTTCCAAAATCGACAATTGTAAAAGCAGCCAATAAAGCCAACCAAAATCCGCTCAACGACAATGTGTGAACAATCTACACCACCCTACACCATCCCTAAGCAGCCCACCGGCACTTTGGGAAAATGGTGGAAGGTAGAGGGAGAACAGTAGCGAGGACGTGAGATGCGGTTCGCGTGACACTCCTACATATTAACGGTTTGGATTATATTTTGCCAACATATTAATAGAAGCAAGGACGTATTAATTCCGCCCGATGTTCTTAGAGACGCCAGCAACTGGACGGGTATGCTCTAAAGAAGCTTACATAATCACCTCCTGGGCCGAGTCACGTCGTCGAAGGATCCGAACAGTATACAGAGAAGTTGCACTGCGACCGATCCCATCACTTTAAACTAAGAGGACCTATGTCTATGTATTGTGGGCGTATACCCACATCCCCTCGAACTAAGAGAAACTATGCCGATGTACTGTACTGTATATTTAGCCCATTGATATCCAAATTGTATTACTGCCTACTCAGTGGGCCCCAGTCGTCCGCAACCGTATTTCCCTCACCATGGTCAGCTTGCCTCATCCGCGACCTCAGGCTCGGGAACGATATGCTCCGTATGCTTTGGGAGCCTCACGAAGAGCAGCAGACCCATGCATAGCGCAATTAATAGAGACAGGCCGTAATACGGGAGCCCGATCCAGCCGCCACCGAGTCTCAAGCCCAGCTTGAAGAGTCGCGCGAGGAACGGCTGGGCGTAGGCAGCGCCGAGCACTTCGGCCACTATGATCTCGTGGTTAGTCTGAACCTTGGGAGCAGTAGAAGCGCCTTGGCAGACGATGCGTTACCTCGAAGAGTTGAGCGGCAACAATCAAAGCAGGAAATCACCGGGGAGGGTACAGGATGAAATGAAGTTATGACGTTCCAAGGGGTAACTTACTTCCCACCAGACTGAAAAGTCGCGATGTATGTTCCGGATCCACATAGAGGCTCATGAGGCTTCGCACCAGACTACTGTATGCCGACCCGAGGGCCATAACGATAAGTCCAAAGACAAAACCCGGCAGTGTAGCCGCCAAACCAAGAACGAGGAAGCCCACGGCCAGAATTCCAAATGACCACTGTGCCAGTGACAAGTCCCGATGGTGCTCGTCGCTTGCACGGAGCTTGGCGGGTGTGGTGCTTCTCAGGAGGGCTCTGGAGAGCCATGGCAGTACAATGAACGCTTGGAAGACGTGAGAGATGCCATATACTGTTTGCACATAACCGGTCTGTGAAAGCTTGATTCCGTAACGCTTAGATATAAACTGGGCCATGAACTGTGAGACTGAGGAATTTACAGGCATCGCAACGAAGACAACCAAGATGAGCAGAACCAGGGACGGCGTTTTGACAATCGACAGTGATTCCTTGAATTTGTCGAGTGTATGTGCAATTCGTGGCTTGATGCCTGTGGTTTCCACTTCTTGGGCTTCTTCCCCTTGCTGTTTATGATGCAGTGTCTCAGGTAAGAAGAGGAAAGAGATGGCGCCGGTAGTCACGAGAGAAATGCCGACCCAAAGACAGGGCCAAGGTCCCGTACGTCCCATCATTAGGGAGCCAAGGGTTGGTGAGCAGAGGTTGCCACCTATACTCGCAACGTGAACCCACATGAATGCAACAGCCCTGGTTTGGTTAACGTTAGCTCATGTGGGGCGCTGGAATTGTAGCGCTAAGACGAAGGAAGGACGGACCTGTCTCGTTCAGATGTCGCATCCACGACAATACTCATGACAATAGCGGTGAGTACAGCGTTACCTCCACCGATGACAGCAGACGCCGATGACAGCCAAATGAGCCGAACAGAGAAAACATCGTGGAAGCGTAACACGACCATCTGGAAGAGTAACCCGACCACAAGGCCTAGCACAGCAAGAACTACAACTGGCTTGCGTCCGATCCTGACCACTGTCAGCTCGCGATTCATTATGGACTGTGAGGGCTGAACGGAAGCTGGTCTACTCACCGGTCGGCTGCGAGACCCCACGGAAACGCGGCGAAGAATGCGGCGATGGAACTGAGCATAGTCATAATCGAGACGATATCCTGCAAATCCGTCTGGATAATGTTCTCTTTGCAGAGCTTCTCATCGATCTGGTCACCACCTGGGGGATGGGAGTCATGGGAGGAGTAGTAGCGCTGACAAAGGATATCCTCGATGATGCGCGTCAGCGGGGTTTCGACGAATCCATTGGAACATGTGGTCACGAAGACGATGATGCACAGAAGGCCGACGATGGTGCTGCCCTTATGGACCTTTGGCACGTGGATGCTCGTTAGAGATTCCAGCGACGCCGCCGAAAGGGTCGCCCGGTATGAGGGACGGCGTGGCCGCGTCGCGGATCCCAACAATGGCGAGGTTTCGCCAGCGCCGGCGGCTCCAGAGCGGGCATCGTCCTCAGGGCCGTCTGCCATCGCATGGACCGGTTAGTTGGGAGGGTCTCTTTAGGACAGTTACCTGATCACATATGATGTCCCATCCGAATCTGCACCATAACCAAGAATGATTAAGGCGCAACGATAGGTAGGCATAACGCTGTGCATAGGGTGAAGAAGAGGCTCGCTGAGGCGGTGCAAGATCAAGATAACATGGAAGGAGGAAAGTGGAGCAGGATCATTATTATGGTCCACCGCAGACCAATAAGATGGAATCTTGAATAAGAACTTCCTTGGAACCCGCTTCGGGATCCATTTGATAAAGAGCCCCCTGCCTTCCTTCGCAATTTGTCAGCCATTCGTGGATCACCTGCGCAACGATTTCATGCAGTTGGTTCGTTGTCCACTTCGACACCCCGCTCCAGCCAGTTATTAAGGCGATAGATATTGCCTTCTCCCCGACATTCACCAACCGGTAGGCCCCAATGTCGCCATGCAATATCCGGGGGTTGATCTGGCTGAGCCCTGGTAACCCTGGAGATATGTGCGCAGATGTCCGCCGTCACGCAGCGACCATTTTCGGTAATCGACAAATTATATCACATATCATAATCAGGCAGCAATAGTCAGATAGTAGCCTTGTTGAATGTCTCTCTATCTAGTCGACGGTCGCGGCTCCATCCACTTCGGAGGATGCCGGAAGTACAACAATAATCTCACCATTCCGCGATGGCAGGCAGGCAATAGTGGTTTAGAAAGGCATGTCTCTGGAGCGGCTAGACTTTGTGTTGATTGGAGTCTTGTCTCTTCAGAAGCTTAAGCGCGTACGATCGGTACCAGCGACCCTATACTGACGCCTGCGTAAGCACTGTACCAGATTGGGCTGGATTGACAGATGACCCAGATATGACGATGAAGTCTGCTTCGAAGTCTCGCGGGAAATGAAACGCCTGCTGTCTAGGGAGCCAAGCAAGCCCTGAGCCATGACAGCCGGCTTTGTCCATAAGCGCCGAGCCCCAACAGCCTCCCAAGTGTTGAAGTAAGGGTCAAGGTCTAGCTACAAGTACAGTGGCATGTCCTCTCTGTCAGTGTTGTGTATATAGACAGGCCTCTGCCACCTAGATAAACAGCTAGTGAGAACCTCAATCTACACGCTCATTATCCTGACTTTCAGCACCAAGATCCTGGAAAGGATCCATCCCTCGCAATGGATCATTGCTTCAAAATGAATCCTCAAGAGTACCCCACACATTATCCATAGCCTATGATATCAGAGTCCCAGCAGTTATAGCCAGAGAAAGCAAATAATATAAGACCAACGGCTTCGGTTCTCCAACGAAGTTGCCCTGGTTGGGTTTGAAAGTACTCTCTATCTAGCTCACTGTGTACTATCGCTTCCTGATATTTATCCCTTCTGCTGTCGCGTCTGCTGCTACAACACACAAGTACTGTTGTAATCACCTGTTTCCTGGCGTCTGCTGCGAGACTGTTGCGTTGTGAGAGATGCTTGCAGCTCTGCTCGTCTGATCTCCTTGCGGTTGGATGACCTGGTAGACTGGATCGGCGTTGTGACGGCATGTGAGACTTTCGTGACAGCATATCAGAACGGTAAGCACACACAGAAGTTGGTTCACTCTGACTTCCTGTCCCGATACTCGATGCACTAATGCGGGAATAGGGGTTGCCAGCATATATAACCCCGCCACTTGGAGATGATTGCTCTTCCAAGTATATAATTAGCTGTCCCGTTTTTATAAGAGTTACCGAAACTACAAGTGTAGCCAACTCGACTTCCAGAGTTTAGTGGCGATGCCATATCCCGTCCTCTTTAGCTGCCAAAGCGGTGCCCTCCTTATTTTGATAAGCGCCACTAACACCATATTCTTCAGTTACACTAACTGCCACAATTGCTATTACAAAGTATCCACAAAGAATAAAGGTCTTAGGTAACAGTTATATATCAGGTGGTCGGCATCCAGAACATCGCCGCACCGAGCACCATCCGCCAAAGCAGGTACACTCTGAGACAGAGGCTCACGAAGGCCCTACAGAAGATCTGGTGCATTTCTTCCAGAAACTCTCTCCACTAACACAGCAGAAGCCCCTTCCTTCCTTGGTGTTAAATGTTTCTTTGCGACATAATGTGAACTCTAGGAGTTTGGACAGTAGGGTCTAGTCAAGGCCGAGAATGCAGTGACTGGCCCTAGGTGTTTCTACATGGTTATTCGGTGCTTGATCGGACCCATGGTTATCGATACGGGCTGAAATAGTCATATATTCTATGGTTATCGTTTTGAAAGAATGGAAGCATTCCCCTTACTGAATGATCTCCTCGGGAACCGCCCTCGCCATGCACTTCTATTACCATAACGCAGTATTGGATATCTGGCCATCCACCGACATATGACGCGGTGATTGAATGGCATTCCCTCATTTAGTATTGGTATTCAGACGTATAGCGAACCGCCTGTCTGTACTACGTCATATGGTGGTGACGATTCCCTTGCCTAGGAAGCGTTGCCTACGTTAGATAACTGCAACTGTGCCAGCTAGAGTGCACATGGACCGACTACTGTCGCATCGTTAACGCTCCGTTATACTTTCTGACCACTAACAGGACCAGAATTTTAGTCAGCCAGGTACGTCGCCAGTCTGAGGCAAAGGTCCGCTCATGTCCCAGTTGGCCGTCATGTGGTAAGGGGCATGCTTCCACCGTCGAATGAGTCCTTTCGCCTTAGCGTTAAGTGATGGTACGATTATGCCTATGCCACCTTACGACTCCTAGGATATTCTTTATTAGTTGCGTTCGGTGGACGACCATATGCCTGCCGTATGAGACTAGAATGTAGACTCCAAAATAGATCGTATGGAATATACAGTTCATTGCCACTTCAGCCAAGATCGATTTTCGCCAGTTCGCGATAACGGCAAGCACTGGCAAAACCGTCAGAGCATGTTTGCTGCCATACATGTTCGTATGGGATTTCACCTGATCCTACGGTGGGCCCGGGGGGAGGTATCTAATAAAGAACACCCTTGGGAGTTGTAGAAGCCCTGGTAGGTCCTGTTCAGGCTTTTGGCGCGCAGCGCTGACTATGTCAGCTAGGGAGCAGAGGCGGGTTTGTCTATTATCACTAGCTCGATGTCATAGAGGCAGCTATTATCGTCTACGCTGCCTCAATATGTGGTATGGGTGATATGCACGCCGCAATAGCATCTGAGGTTTGAGGCAATTGACAAGCTCGCGTTGAGGGTTTATGGTCCCTTATGCTTCAGCATGGAGTCCTGTATCAACTTTCCCCTGAAAGCGGCACGACAGACTTTCAGATGCCTGCACTTCTGGCCTGCGGATAGTGACCCATCGTGGTTTTCTGGGAGAAATCAGGAAATGTCTGCGATAGTAACGCTGCCGCCCGCATATTCAAGCTCTTTCCGCCGCACACGCCGGCGTTGACGAGCTGTGCAAACGTCCTGCGCGCATGACAGGTACTTACAGTGGATCCTTCGAGGACTTCTTATCTCGATTTCGAATGGTCGTCCCGTTAGAGTTAGCTTCTCGTTTCTTGGCGCTACTTGCTGCCCAGCCCATGTCTGTTGCCCTGTGCCTTCGGCGACTCCCAAGACGGAAGTCGGCAGTAGCTCGACCGAGTGCCGTTACTTACCCCTTTTCCTTCAGGCAAGGTGGACGAGAGCCCAGTTTAGAGCAGCCTTGATAGGCATCTCCATATGCATCTGGTCGCACGGCGTTGACCGGTACCATTATGCGTGCCCTTGCGACAGCGGTACTCGTCGTAGGTAGACCCCGCCCCAACCCACCCCCTTCTGCGGATTACTCTAAGGGAGTCATATATCTTGGGGTTAAAACTCCTGACGACACCCTATATGGGAGCAACAGGACCGGTTACTTGCGGGCTATCTAATGTGACGCCTGGGGTATCGTATGAAAAGGGATTGGGCCGCCGACGAAATCGTAGGTCTACGGATGAGGGTTACAACCTAACGCTACGTTACAATAGTTATCACCATTCTTGAGGCGGACGCCACGATGCGACCCTAATGAAAGTAATGAGGGGTCTCGTAGTGGGGGATGTTGGTACGTCGAGGATAGCCTAGACCATAGCAGGAACCCGCCATGTCCATAAGAACAACCAAAATCAGCGTCAGTTCATGCCTGTTACAACCACCCCGGAGCCTCTATATCTTTTAGTTCCATGCATTAAAAAGACTATAGGGTCGATGATTGATCAGGTTAGGATCTTGAGCCCTCTCACGCCCATAACAAGCCATTGGAGGGCAAAGAGGGTCAATGAGCATCACCCATACTTCGCACGCCCGTAGCCTGAGGCAGACACCAACAAAGGGGATGGGAACCATTCAATCGACAAATACATCGATGTCGACATCTCTCCTTTTAGGAAAACCGGGGTGGTCTTGGCATTAACTCCGAAGGGTTCTGTACAGGGAGACACATAACAAATGAGGGCGATGTATTTAGTAAAGCTAGCGGCTGTCATACTCAAAAATTTTTTATTGGGAATCTTCGCGCATGTTGGATTTTGGCTTGATTCCTTTCCGCGAACGGATATCTCCGCCGGGCTTATGCCTGTCGGTATGGTTTCAAGGGGTTGTGGCAACATGCCACATGAAGCCCGTCAAGCCACCACACCTTAGCCACAGCTGTCCCAGAGGGGGGATTGGGGTCCGATCTGATAGAATAAACCGAGCGCATAGACCACCCCTGAATTCACTAACCCTGCAGTACGCAATTACCAATTCCCGGCAACCACAGCCGCGGGATCATTGTGGGGATCCAGCAGCCGAACGTTTCAGCAGGGGGTGTTAGCAGGAGCCGCTTCGTGGTCCGGCCCCTTATCCGATAGAGGGCAATAAGGCGTCAGTCATAACAGTTTCTAGTTAACGTTCCTGTTACCGCGTTACCTGAGTAAGGAAATTGGATTGCTTTGTTGCATATTCATTGGCTCAATCTGCGTGGATCAGCAAAGACTCGGACCCGAGACGAGAAAAATTGTTACGGCAGACGCCTTATCGCCTCTCTTGGATATGCAAAGGCCAAACTAACCTTGCCCCTTGCAGTTCCAAGGCACTGCCACGACTGCGCCCGCGCGGACCAGGTCGCGGCTGCAGGTCCCCAATCTATCTAAGTTAACATTTTACGCTCAAGCCCTTCTACGAGCAAATCAAGTTTTGCCATGTGATTGATAGAGCCGTGTATGTGCGTCTCATGTACTAGTAAGCCGACCTATTTATGTACTGCGCCATACTGTGGAATTTTATGGCACCTACCTGTAAGCTACATATGCGAGGCACGATGCCACCCTGATAAAGCACTGATGGGCAATGGTAAACCGGGAAACCAGCGTTGACCGGATCTGGAAACACCACGATCCCAATCGGGAAGCCGCAAACCCCCTTGTCAGGAGAGGCAGTGGGTAAATCCGGGAATAATTAGGCGCGAGATGGTGGTACTGGTGTGTCTGACGTTCCGGTCTATCAAGCGCACAGGCGGGAACCGTAGCTGCAAATACATCGCACCGCGGGACTTGCCGATCGAGGTAGTCGCGACATGGCGCACTTGCGAGAAAAGGAATGCCACCGTCATCTTTCGAAGGACAGGAAGAACAATACAACGTCACCTCCTACGGGCAGCACCTGCTAGCGGTACAAGCGCGCGAAACGGCAGAATTATTCCATCCGTCAATCTAGTCGGTCATTAGGTAACCGTGCGTGCTACGTCGCTGCCGATGAACCTGTGGTGGCCCGATTGGGAAGCCGCCTAAGCGCGACGGTGCGATGGCTCGATGCGGATGAATGTCGGTCCTAGTTGTAAATAACTAATAAGTATCTGTGTGTGTAATCAACGGCTTAGGCGGCTTCCCTCGCCTGTAATATGTTAGATCCCTGATGCTGCCGCCGTTGCAGTCTATGCGGGGTCGGAGTACGGACGTCGAAGAAGCCAGCATTACTTCCTCTTCGGCAGCCAAGAGAGAGCGCGCCTCCCACCGCGATTGTCGTGGCGTTTCAAGAGACGACACTCAGGTCTATCGCTTGCGTGCAGGGATTGATAACCATCCCGTCAGTCATCTCAGCACAGTCGAAGACTTCCCCAGATCCTATGTAATAATTGCGATCCGTCGGGACCGAAGGGTGACAGAGGGGGCCTTCCGTTGAAGAAGTCGAGTTTAAAACGCCTATCGTTAGCCTCTTGCCAAAATTAGGTCCCGCCCCTTGTCTAGCCTCGCCTGTCTCTCAATCGGGGACCCATGCGGCTAGTGGACCGGCAGGATGGGTAGAGTGTGTGTGTCACCGTAGAGCTCTCCCACGCCACGGCGGCCCCGCCAGAGCAACTTGACTCTACGTAGATGAGGAAGCGGATCGCCCACGGGACTCGGGTGCTTATGAGTTTACTCGTTTCCTTGCTGGGGGAACAGAAAGAATCATTAGACGCGTTCTCAGGTTCGGCTCGCCTAGGCGGCCTTTTCGGCTGGCTTCCGCTTAGCCACTTCCTTCGGCTCGCTTAGCCCTCTTCAAGATAGTTCAATGTCCGACTCGGCCGGGGATGGGGCCCCGTATAAAAGCTGTTCACCCATGTAACACCTTAGTAAGCCCTCCCCGAATCCCTCGGGGAGCATAGTGGATTATATAACCCAGAATAGCTTCAACGTCGAGTCCTCGGATACATCGGGTTGCACTGTTGAAGATGTTGTGCGTGCACCAGGATGACTAACTTAAGCGAGCTATAGCACAGGGTGACTAGGGAGGTCGGGGTCACGATATGTTCCCGGAAAAGGTCAAGGCTTCATTCGATGCTCAAGGTAAAGGACTGGGTCTCTTTGATTGAAAATCCTCCATGTTACCCCCATATGAACCAACCAGCGGCTTGATGCCAGCGCCTGAATACCCAGTTCTAGTACGAAACCGATACCGCATACCACCTTCGCCCCGTGACATAGCAAGACATTCTAGTGGGAGACCCATTTGGGGCTTGTAAAAAGGGGTGGATAAGGGAGCGTCGAGAAGTGAAAATAAAAGACAAGCCCACGCAGAGATCCTCCAACGCCCAGCGCCGCAACCCCTTTCCTCTCTTGAATACTTTAATTGTAGCCGCTTCGGCTTCTGCCTCTGCCGTAAGAGGTCTCAGTTTCGCCGGAACCGCCCTGGCCGGATCCAGTGTCGGGGGTAGGCTGATCGTTTCCAGTGTCAGGCATTTTGATGTCGTTTACTGCCGCTTAGAGGTCTAATCAGCGAGTAGGATAGATATGCTTTAGCTCGTATGGGAAACCGATAGCCGAGTCAGCTTGGATTTGAATTTGTTGGTTCCTACGCTTGAGATACGGCTCTGTCGAGTGTTGACTCGATTGAATCTTCGTGATGTTGATCGTGAGCTTGTTGGTGAGGTCAGTTGTGGTGTAAATACCAAGAGGCTCCTAGTTCCCTCCGTGGCGATTCGATGGTGACGGTGGGGGAAACAATGATCTACGTCAGGGGTTAGCTTGAGTGAGACCTTTGTCGGGCAGTCGACCAGTCACTGGCCTGCTCAATGTGGCCTACCTAGATATTGTTGGTGATAGCTGCTCAACGTGCTCACCAGGAACGATAATGTCCTTTGAATTCGGTTGGAGTGCGATATAACTGGATTGCGAAGAAGTGAGATGCTAGGGAGATTTTGATCAGGGATGCTGAAGAGGGCGGATGCTGAACGAGACTGCTTGGTCTAGTCGAAGGGGAGGCAGGTTATATAGACCCTGAGATAATTTGATAGTAGATTGAAACTGTTGCCTTATATCTGACGTTGCATATAGGCTTTGTCTAGTTTGGTAAAGCTTGGGGCACTGCATCAGCCCTACGGCTGGATCCTGTCGACCTTTCTTGCCCACCCTCTGGATTTAACCTAGCAGGATTAGGAAAGAGCCGAAGTGTGGGAGGTCCACTAAGTACCTCCTTCCTCGAAGCTCACACCGAGATTCAGAAAGTCAGTATAGGGGCCAGGGTGGCGATATTCCGTGGGCCCAAGCCTGGCACTACGATGCTGCGAGGAAGTGAAGAATGGGGTTCCATGATCAACCACCTACCGACGCGTCCCGTAGCAATGCGTCCTCCTAATTCCGGGCGGATGTTCCTGCTCGGTAAAGAAGCGTAACAGAATGCTATTGGGTTATAAAAGCCCGGTCTGAAAGTAAAATACGACAGAAAGGGTCGAGTGAGGCCTGGATGCGACGCTATTCATTGTGACTGGTAAGTGTGATAGCTTGCGGAACTGTCAATGAGGACTGCGTATTGGTCCTCACACACCACACGCGCACCGGTTAGTTCGCGGCAACGCATTCTAAGTGCTGAAGCGAGATTGTACATGTAAAATACAACATATCCCCTTATTGTGACCTGTTCTCGGCATGCTGCCTCATTCGACTTGGGGGAGCCCATCATCGGCAGCTAACCAAAGGAGACCTGTGTCCCAGCTTCGCCACCTAGACGGAAATAGCAAGGTAAGAAGATTAACACGGTCCGTCGCCTGGCGTAGTGGGAGGTTTAGTAACATGGTGCTCTACTCATTTATGCCCCATGTCAGCGGGGACCGAGGAAGGCGCGGGCCGTCCGTACGCCGCAGCCGTCGCCTCGGCTAGCCCAACGACTGGGCTGATGGATCGCTGATAGACGGACGTGAGAGGCGACATACAATATGCCAGAGACGTCAAAGGGAAGTATTGTCTTGCGCACGCTTCGGTTAGTGTCTAAGTAGAATTGGGCACTGAAAGACCATGAGGTACGAGGCATCTGAAGAGGCGCAACAGACGCCCTCCCTGCCTTGCCAGCAATGATACGAGAACTTGCTAGACCGGAACTCTCTGCCGTAACGACGAGCAACAGCATCGCTCTCCCCGGCTCGTTTATTTCAGGTAACACAAACACTCGGGTGGTCGCTAGATAAGGCAAGGGGGGCCGGAAGATCGCAGAGGCCATGTGGTGGACCTGAGAAAGGGGCTATACCTACTTGCAATCTACCGGCTACGCGGGGCCGATGGTGGAGAAATAAAGATTTCTACAGTAAGGTGCTTACGGCTGTATACCATTGCAGGATGTCGTAAGATGAGGCATTCAATGTTGAGATGCGATTCCAACAGGATGTTTGGAGGTGCAAATACGTAGGCGCAATGCAGGTTGTGTATGGGTGGAAGTGGGGAGTTTGGAGAAGTACCTCGCATGAAGGGGGCTACCCCAAGCACGCGCCATGGTTAGGCTTGGGTGTGGCTGATAAACGGTTGCATGCATGTATGAAGTACAAAGAATGACGTACAATATCCCAGTCAAGAGCTCTGAATACAGTACTTATTGTATGCTACAAGTTGGGGGCCAGTTCCTACGTAAGCCACAGCCCACGGGTCCCTCAGTGACAGCTTACAGGGGACGGGCGAGGGCGCTTATAGCGACCAATGAGACCGAGCCGGCGGCTCGAAGGAATCTCCCGCGAATCCAACATTTTTTAAATGCCGATTGAGCCTCGCCTAAAATAACGTGTGTAACACGTTCACTGCCTTATAATCTCATCGACCATTTTCAATGAACTGACTGATCCTGCCGATGAACAGCTGAGGCCGAGTAACGTAATTACAGGGTCGAAGACGGCATGCATACTGATGTTTCCAACCCAGACCAGCTGAACTCACTACCTGCTGACTTCCAATATGCTTACTCTAGGCTCTTCAGCGGCCAAAAGGTCCACCAAAACAGACAGACTTATATGTACGAAATTTGTCAACACCGACCCGGTCCAGGCGACGATCCAGGGCTGCCAGAGGCTTTTCTCATGCCATGTCGTCTCCGGACAGAAATCCCGGCCATAGACTAATGATCTACTCACAGGTAGTATTCATAGACGAAACACGTATTGCGTAAGAATTCCGCGTTGGTCCTGACAGTTTCACAGGCGACGCTTGACTACGGCGTAAGGCGGAGGAAGGTTTGCAATGCCTTGCATGTAGCAACGTACAATCTTTTCCCGTTTCCTTCTTTTCTGCATGCGAATCGCCCCCTCACAATCCCACTAAGCGACCTCTTTTGATTCGCCAGATTGTCGGAGATCGTGGAATACCCCCTATCGCGGGTTGGTAGGGATGGCGTATAAAAACCTTATAACGAACAGTTGGAACTTTCTCCTGCAGAGGGCACGGATTCGCCATGTAACCTTTCCCTCCCGCAGGACTTAGGGCAAGACGACTGCCTAGGTAGGACTGCATTCCGCATCGCGTGCTGAATCTGACCGTCGTGACTCACTAGACGGGAGTCCTTCTTAATCTGTATGGCCAAAATGGAACACGACTTGCCACGAGTGTGGTGTATTCGGCTCGCCAACGGTCCACCTGTTCCGCTACCGCATAAGTGCGACTGCCGATTAGCGACGATATCGCATGCGATAACGAGAATCCGCCTTAAAGGATTGGTCCACTAGCGGATCGTAGTCGCGTCTAATGACAGCTAAAGTGTCCGCTGCGTTACGTTCCGGGGTTGCATCACTCGGCTGCGGGTCCAATTGGGAACAAAGTTTTCTATCCGACGAAGGGCCATAAGGCGTAGCGCTAACAATCTTTTCTAAAGGTGGGCAACTCCTAATTTTTATTCGCCAATACTAACTAATCAACTTCGGCAGGAAGAGTTACCTTTAGCTACACCCTATCTGGAGCTATAATATAAGTACCAACACCGGTCGTTATTACACATCGCTACATCACATTCCGTACAGTAAAACGTTATGTATCGGGCTCGCTGCCGATTTATAACATCATCACCTGTAATTTGAAGCCCTAATTGCCGCGTACCAGGATAAGAGCGCCCTAAACAAGCCTAAGACCTTGAAGAGGATTTTGCTGAGATTTTGTGGTGCAGATTTAGAGGCATTTTCATATTACTAGTACGGGAGCATCTTCGCACCCGTATTTCTGTAAAGTAACGCAACTTAGGAGAGCTTTAGTGGGCCTAATTGCTGTTCTCGGCGAATTGACCCGCTAAAAAATTGTTGCGACTAACGCCCTGTGGCCCTCCCGCTGATATTAATGCCCCTCCTGTTGGGCCTCTAGCGGGGCTTTCATAACGGGGTTTAAGTTAAGTCGTGTGGTCCTTGTTGGATCAGCCGCCCACTTAACTTACGTCAGGGGATGGATGGCACGACATTCTCTTTTACTGACAACGACCACCCTTTTGAGATAGGGTAGGCCTGGATATGCCTCCTGTGCGATAGAGGCCGGCTGCGACCCTCTGTAGCTGCTGATCATTAACGACATACCTCAAGTCTCTTTCTTGGTGAGAACTGCCCGGGCCAGGCGCAATTACCGAGCCCGGTCGCTTTATGAAGGCCTGCCTCTCGTGAAGCCCAGAGGAGATACATGTCGGCAATCGAATGCGTAGGTAACCGTTCACGTCCATTTGCTTGTCTAGAATATCCTCCTAGCGTATCATCTCATCTCCGTCACAGATTAGCAGAGCCGCGTTGTGCATGTAGCAGTTACAAACCCAAATACCGAAGCTCGACATGCTGGCGTGGACGCCTTCTCCCAATGACGGACATGGCTAGGTTCACCAACTCGGTCGTCTAGACGGGCGACTCACCAAGTGGCCGAGCGGCCAGACTGGAGACGACACACCGCCCATCTATTCAGGCAGCCATGCCTTTGCAGAGGTAAGAGGCTCAAATCATGTGGGCTATGTGAGGAAGGTCCAAACTCTGGTGCCCTGCGATGGGCACTTCTTAGCTGCTATGGCTGGTTATCGTTCCGCGATAACCTGCATACCAATGATTACCCTGAGCGACCATCGCACCTCAGCTCTACGGAACGTACTCTGGGTCAACCGAGAGCAGAGAGTATTGTACAATGAGAAATGACCATCCATGTAACTTGGCTCAGGGTGACATCAAAGAATAATATCCAATGGACATAGGTTATTCACGCCGGAGTACTGTCACTCGGCACGAGTGCCTTCCTGAGGACAGGGGCCGGAACGACATGCTCTGTCATATCGAGATTCCTAGTAGATTCGAGCGATGCGTGTATTCACCAAGGGAGTCTAAATGTGAATTCAACTACGAGTCTCATAGCCAAGAGAGATATTCCCTCGCTCCGACCCTCGCCACAACCAATACGACTTGCTCTTAGGCGCATCGGACCCATTGGACATGCCGGTGTAAGTCTCTCCTGCTCGGCCCTTGTTACCAACAGCGACTAGAGGTCTTCAGTACCGGAGAAGGCCAAGGCAATCTTCACTCCTTCAACCAGATATAACGCTGGTATTTCGCTCGTTAGTCTAACTGCGTGGGCTCTCCTGTTGAGTGGCCGAAGCCCCGTCGACTAGGATCGTGCACCAGGGTAACGGATCTGCTGATATAGACGAAGACTGGTCAAGCTGTTCGACAGCTCGTCGAGCACTTCGCTATCCTTCTTCAAAGGTGCAGTGCCCAGCCCATCTTCGGCAACATGTCGAAAGAGCAACCTCCACTAGGCATAATCCGCTCCCCACTGCGAAATACGGGTAATCTCTCCATCCGTAGGGTGTATCTGTCCTTACGATATCGGTAGGAGGACAGTCGCGGCGCGGTTCAATCCTGCCTGGCTGAATCACGTACTACCCTCATCGCCCTATCCCCAGTGCTTCGGACCCACTGGAAGTGACTTAAGCCCCACGGAAACCAAGATGTGAATGGGGTATTCTACTCGCTTCTCGTCAGCGACGCGAGTTATTACACCGGACACTTGAAATTCGTGAGATACTGCGCCTATCTAATCCTGGGTCGGCATTGATGTTCACGGGCATCGGGTGGGGGCCAAATGCTTCAGGTGGCCGTTGGACGCGGGCACGGGTCGTGGGAGGCCCTATGGAGATGACCCTTAGGCTGGCAATGTCAAACTAGGTACATAGCACCAGCTAAGAATATCTCTTCGCTATAGTGGCAGACTATTTCCGACCTCCCCTTTGTACCACCGAGCTGCTGTAGTACCGACCATAATAGCGGAACGACGGAACTGCGCCGAAAGTAAGCTGATGACTTAATTTGATGGAACTGGAAGAGGGCCAGCCTGAACTTGTCGTTGGAGGCGTTGATAACCAAAGTCTACATATCGAATAGCCCCTTTTCCTCCATGTCTTATCCGTTTGTTGCGAATCTGTTGGAGGGAGCCATCCAGATATGTATGGAGAACAGGGGGGTCAGCCGTAGGGTCAGCTGTGGGGTCCAGATGTTTCAGAGCTAATTTTGAAGCCGCAGGTGACAGCGGCGTCGCCAGCTGTAACCAGACCGATATAGGAGATTAAGGGGGAACACATCTGGTTGCTAGGCGAAAACTCTGGTTAAGGACAGATAGTAGTATGCAACCAGTCTACCCCTTGAGTCTTCTTAAATGGAGGTATCAGTCCATTCTAAGAATATAGTATCTAATTACGGACAATTTTGACTTTTTAATCTGAAACTTGGAGCGTCCACGCCTCAGATCAAGATGCGCTGCCCGCCGGCTCGCCACGAGAAACCATAGGAAAGTTAGAACTCTGGCCTGTTGCTGGCTAAGACCGAGGACGTCATTACCGCTATAGGAGCCCGTGAGCGTTTTATTCCCTGCGCATAGAGACAGGGACGCGAAAGAGGAGAGCAGTATCGGACAGATAGACAACAATTGAAAGCACCCGTAGCACCCGTCTTGCCCGCCCGCCTGGTATGACCCCCTTTCGAGGCGTTTCCTTCCTCGACAGCAATGCGCAATGCAGATTGAGACCCCGCCGGTCGCCTAACAGCACGTAACCACTCCCCACTTCCTCAGTACTGGCCCGGGTGCTTAGTACAGATACGCCTCCTCACAGGGAACACCAGCGAGCCTCGTGCGGGTGACGTTCATAGAAGTCGTGGTGCGCCGCCTCGTTCTACTGCTGCCAATCGTGATTGTCCGCGCGGCGGTGATCGATATGTGCCCGAAGGTCCGGGTTGAGCGCGCCGTCCACCGGGTAGTCGATAGTGGTGGTGGCGGCGGGGGAGGAGGCCGAGGGGCCGATGAGTGCGGTGGTGAGGCCGACGTTTTGGTGGCGGTTGTCCCACCTGGGGATGCTGTCATTGTATGTATTGTTATAGTTGTAATTGTTGTACGAGCTCTGGTTGTTACTGTTACTGTTGTTCCCGCCCTATGTGAGGAGCGTAATGATGATGGAGGGGGTGATGGCAGCTGTGGCGTTGTCCTGTCCGGGGAGAATGCTATTGTCGTCTCTGACGGTGGTTCTGCCCATACGGTAACGGTTGCTACACGTGCCATCTTCTGGGCCATGGCCACAGCAACAGAGGCATAAGTAGCTGGAGCCGGTTTGGTGGTTTCTTCTACATGTCTCACTTCCATGGTGAATTGCTCCGCCGCCCCTGGGGTAGTGAGCTTTTCTAGTCGAAACTGAACAGGCTCTGCCTCTCCGCCCGCTGCGAGCAGGATGCCATCATTCTCTTCAAGGATGGCGAGTTCTCTGTCATGGAGTGGTTCATGCAGTGACTGGTAATTCAGAAGGGTCCCGTCCGCAGCCTCTTCCGCATCCTCCCAGGAGGGGAGTCCATCGGGACGACGAGGCAATGGCTTGGAAGTGACTATGCTATGTATTGTGTAGTAGGAGCGAATAACATAGGTAATACCCGGCGGAGGCACCCCGTGAGCGGAATTGTCCCGACGCTCTTGTAAAGGAACGACAGACCCAGATGCACTTGTCGGGGAGAGGCAGAAATGCCGCGAGGGTGCCCTGTCATTCGAATTATCCTCGCGTTCTTGTAAGGGAATTGCGAAGCAAAAAGTCATAAATATAGCGGCCAATAGGTGTATGGTGGCGGCTCTGTTCGGCATCATCTTCGAAGAATATCCTTCTTCATTGGATTTGTGATGCTGCCTCCCTGAGAAATGGTAACTCGTCCCAACTCACAAGCTTGGAGATGCCGCCGGGAGTGTTTGAATGCTATTTATATCCACTGGCAGAAGGCTTGACGGGGCGATATGGCGGAGATATCCGCCACGAGGCATATGGTCGTTTCCAATATATCAGTTTGGTGTAGCGGAAGCTTGCGCATCAAAATAAACAGGTCTGACAAGATCGCGTATTTCAGGATCTTCCCGGCCTAAGCAAACTCTTGAGTCTGTGATGAGCGTTTTGTGGAGCAGGATGCCCGTGGAACTGGGATATAGAAACCCAGGACACATTCCAATATACTTGTGTATCAGTGAAGAGCTGGAGCATAATGCCAAGAAACTGGGTTGGACAACCCCGACTTCACGGGTTGTCTTTGGAGAACCGACATCACCTCCATCCAAGGGAAGTGGATTGAAGGGAGTACCGATACCACCATAGCAGATGTCGCTCTTTGAACTTATACGATGAAACAGGACCGAAGTCCTACTGTCAACTAAATATACTTACTCCACAGGCAGAAGTCTAAGTTTTGAGTCGGCTGAAAAAAGCGTGCGCGAGTCGGTTCAGCTTCGGCGACAACATACGGCAATGAATACGTCAGAAACGCTGGATATTCGCGGGCTCTTGGCTTCCCAAGTTAAACCAAGTAAGCTTGTCTGTCTGTGTGAGCCCAGAAGTTGCACGCTTCCGGAAGCCCGTCATGAGTCTTGATAAACGTCAACTCGGGCTTGGAGGGAAGAATAAAGATCCTAAGAACGAGAGTCACTCAGACACACTATGTCATGACTGCCACGGGCTAGTTGGGCGATCTCCAAGGGAGGATCTTGAGTGCTCGATCAAGGTATCAAGGTCATAAGGTCAGCCTCGGTTTGGTTGGATGTGGAACATGGGACGATCGACCGGTGTGACAAGATCTCTGTTTGCCTCGGCTATCTCCTTCTCAAGCAGACAAGCGATGTGATGAGACGATGTTGCACTATTTCGGGTGACTTTTCAGCATGAATAGGAGGCAGATAATGGTATGGGCTTTGGATCACTCTTGCTGATCAGTGAAAGGAGCTGATCCTATTTTTTGTTGATAGTAACTCATTGTTCGACAAGACCCCTGGCCCAAAGCACCAAATCCTTACTCGCGAGTACTAGAAAAGAAACGGCAAGGGTTGACAAGTCTCGCCTTGCACCCATCGGCCACCACCTCGGTCTCTGCTCCTATAATCACCACGACCTCCACGTTTCCCAGCGCGGCCTTCGATGCCTCGATAAGCTCTATAATTCCAGTTGCGCCTGTCACCCCGGGGAGTTGCGCTCGAACTCATCGTGAGCTTGGATAAGGATAACAATACGCATGAGTAATGACGTGATCAGGGAGACTATGAGTCCGTCCTCCACGGCTCCGAATACATTAATGCTAGCACCTCCAGAGCACGACGCGTAGTAGGGATCTTCTGTCCAGCCTTCCGTCGGTTCTACCACAGGCCCGAAAGGTGCGACACCAAGACCTGTCTCGTTAGACTCCTGGGAACGGGCCTTGGCTTTACCCCGAAAATCCCCGCTGCCGCGCCGGGGGATATGGTGCGGCACTGCAGGACCGCCGGTTTGGCTTGAGACCTGCGGCGGGATCGCGTCCCCCCCCGCCCCACCCCCAAGGTCCTTTGATGAGGTGGGCTCCTTAAGTCCTGAAGAGCTGGTATCCTAAAATTCCCCAGTGTACGCCGATCAGGCACAGCTTCGTGAAGGAGGGGAAGACGTTCAGGACTGAGGTAAAGTGTCTTACATTTGTCCATTTTGTGGCGATAGGAAATGCACAAGATTGTTGATAGGAGAAAAGTGGCTGGAGGAAGCGATTTCCCCTTGAATTTCTCGCAAACTATCTTCATCAGTTTCCCATATGGGTGATACCCTCATGTGAAGATGAGACTAAACCAGTACATATATACCTCGGGTATTATATCTGCGTCTCTGTACGATTAGGGACCATCTTTCCCTGAAATACCTCGTAAACTATTCTTCCGTAATATTGACAGAAAACTCAAGGCAGGGAGCTTGTGGTCCATGTGTATTCCTAGACATGCATCCCCGAAGACATCCGTAAGAAATCCAGTGCCCTGCCTGAGTCGGCAATGGTAGCCAACAAGCGGTCGTGGGTGAGTCTTTCTTTCTTCTTTCTTTTCTTTCAGGATCGCAGCCGACGTCACAACCATAGCAATCATTCCAGCGGCAGGGTAGATGATCTACTTTTTGACCTGATGGCGTCTGAGCCAAGGTTCTCCGAGATACGCAAGAATCCTCGCCAGCGGGGCTCGGGAGTTCATGGTTCTGCACCCATCATCTCTTTCTCGTCGACCGTACAGCTATCAGCCCCTTTCTCGCGTGCCTCCATCTCCTCGGTCATGTCCTCGCCGTCGGAGATACCTGTATTGGCGGCATCCTTGTAGTCTTGTAGTTCCCCGTTAACGCCAATATGCGATCGCGACGCGTCCTTTAGCTCGTGTCATTCGAGTTCTTCGCATTGCTGCACTTGGTTCTGTTCCGCCGACATCCAAGAGACTGAGGGCAGCTTGAATTGGCTAGAGACGCAGGCCAGTCCATTGCGAAGCTCATATAAGCGTTGTAGATTCCATGTCCATCTTTGCTCCCCCAATGCCCTGTTCCGTCCCTCCCACATGCTAGCTTTTCTTTCTTGTAATCATGCGGGGTAATTTTTGGCGATGGTGATAGGAAACTGAATAGGCGGAGTTGGGGTCCTGGAACTCGGTACCGAGAGTTCTAAGACCCTGCTTCACGCTGCTGAGGAGGGTTTAAAGGATGAGAGGAGGTTTAGAATTATGATCCTTCAGATCCCTGAACATCTCGTCTCTGCGGGCGTTTCAGCACTGCAACCAGGCCGGAGCGGAATCTTCATTCTCATCCTCGTAAACGGGAAGCACGAATCCTTCTCATTGCGTGATATCCTCGGCGGCGGCTTTTGCGAAGATTTGCCTGCGTATGGGAAGCCCCATCAAGGTCATGGCTGAGTCTAAGGCAGCAGGTGAGTTGGGATATGGCTTCGGGCTGTGCCCGACGTTGGGGCGGTCGGACTTTCTACCAATTCCGTCGCATGTCGGGAGAAAACCTCGCCAGCGCGAACAGTCCCGGAAAACCTTTGTTCACACTGGTTCCCCATTGAAGCCTATGTGACGTCTGTACCGGACTTCAATTCATGCCAATGGGCTGTCAGGGAAGAACTTGATGATGTTGTAATGACTGTGCGATGGTAGTCACAGTAGACGGCACCAAAGCGGTATGGCTTAACTAGAAGGATGGTAGTTAGACGGATGCCACAACACAGTCTCCTTATTCCACACGACTCTGGATATGTCAGAGCTATGTCGTAGCCATGATGCCATGCGCCGCTGACCTTGTCCATTGGCTTAGGCTCCAGCTTTAAGTAGAGGCTAAACCTGCGTCGCCATCTCCCAGATCTTTATTGACATATCGTCTGATGCTGACGCTAGAAATCGACCATCAGGAGAGAAAATAACAGACCAGACGGTATTGTTATGGCCCTCAAGCGTTTGTTGAAGGACCCCGGTTGCCGCCTCCCAGGTCTTTATTGTGCTATCGTCTGATGCTGACGCTAGGAATCGACCATCAGGAGAGAAAGCAACAGACCAGACGAAATGGCTATGGCCCTCAAGCGTTTGTTGAAGGACCCCGGTTGCCGCCTCCCAGGTCTTTAATGTGCTATCGTCTGATGCTGACGCTAGGAATCGACCATCTGGAGAGAAAACAACGGAATAAACGCTACTGCTATGGCCTTCAAGCGTTTGTTGAAGGGACACACAGTAATTATCGGTGGGCAATGAGCTTAGGGGGTTGCTCAAGGTATGATTAGAGTTGATAGTACGAGTATCTTTACTCGATTTCTGTATGCGTGCTTTAAGCGACCCAGAGTCGGCTGAACCAGATAGTGATTGACCGTCGGGATACAGGGACATAGGAACAGCGAAGATGGCAAGCTGTTCTAGGTGTAAAGCAACATGGTCCTTGAACCTTTTGGGGCTCACTGTGACAGAAAGGTCTGCCTCAGCCTTGCCTTCATTTAGATTACTTTTGTTCTTGCCCAGAGCCTCCGTCCATTCAACACAGAAAGGACAGTCCAGGGCTCTTAGATAGGACGGTGCCTCTTTTCCGGCTTCCTCAAGGGCGCGAAGGTGCGTTTCTGGGCATATGTTATGATGTTCTACCAAGTGTTGCCTAAACTCTCTCCTCGACGGATATGGTCCTAAGTCGCATATGGTGCAGCCATAGTGGACGCGGTGTTGTAGCTCGTGTTGAAACCATGAACTGCGGTCTGAGAAAACAAGCCCATCACAATCTTTCGAGCTGCTAGCTGTGCACACATAAGCCTTTAAATCCCGGAAAGCGTGGATTTTCCATGCCCTTGGCTTACGCAAACGCTGTATAGTGCGGCAGATCGGGCACTCAAACTCGGGCTTTCCTTGGGAGATGTCTTCAAGCGACGGTAGTGTAAGAACCGAGCCTTCGGTGTTGAAGGAGGTGGATGCAGAGACAAATGACACATTGTCATTTTCTTCCCCTGCAGCAGCCGCAAGATTGTTCATGTTCACCTTAGCTGGGAGAAGAGTGGTCGCCTTGCTAGACTCCTTGACTGTGAAGGCGTCCGCACGATCTCGGCCAGGAAGTGCTCCGCTTCGGGAAGTAGTATCCAGCACTGGGTCTTTCTGTTTCTGTTTCAAAGTCTCTAGAGGAGACTGCATCTCCCGGGATCCATCGGCATGTAGACGATCACCATGATCACGGCTGTATGCGATAAACTTTCGACGGTTAGTGATTGCACGTCCTAGCCTCTGAGCGAGAACGTGGTGATCGTTAAGTTTCGGGTATCTGGTCCTGACGTAGTCGATGTCAAACTGATCGAGAAAGTCGGCATTGGAATATTGAAGCGCTCGGTCGTATCTGTCCCTTGCCGTGGCAGTCCGAATTATCACGGCAATGCGGAAAAGGGCGCTCAGATACTCTGAGATCATGTCCAGCAGCTCTTGTGCACATTCGCCGTCTGACTCTCCAGCGGCATCATCGCCCCCAAGATAATCATGTTTCCCTTCCTCAAGATAGTGCTTCGGATCGTAACCTCGCCGAACAGGGCTGCTATCCGAGATGAGGTCGCGAACTATTTGGGTCAGCCAATGATAGTGTCTGCAGTAGGCGATTGAGGAGTTGCTTACGTTCGTCCAATGTCTCCCGAAGCTCCCCAAGATACACCCATATCTGTTCCAGCGCCTCTGGCAAGTCGCGCAGGCGGTGTTCCAGGGAAAGGCGGGCTTCTGGGTGGTGCAGGGCACCGACATTGCCTGCCCAGAGCAAGAACCTTTCCCGGGCATCTTCTACAGCTTCTGTTGAACGAGCCGGTATACTTTGAAGTACTGATATGACTTGAGAAAAGGCTTCCTTGACGCTCCCAGTGCGGTGTGCAGTCCCCTCAGGTTCGGTCATGTTGTGACAGTCGGAGGACAGCTGTCTGGTATGTCGTCCGTTCGAGCAGGTGAGTGAGGAACGTAAGGACAATATATCAAAGTGTTCTGGTAGCACCGGCTCAAACCGATAAGCCTGTACAAGGGCGCCCGCTGCTTATGTTGTCTTTAGGAGCTTTGCGATCAATTGATGCGATGAGGAGTGGTGGTGGCATGTAAGTGATGGGAACCCCGCATTGGCGTCCAATAAAGCCCAACAGGACCTCAACCACTTGACGAGATGTCCAGATCTCTCCTTTACATTCAACGGGCAGCACCAGGAATCTTCACATCTTCAGACCCAGTCTTCGCCTATAAGTCACTATGTCCGGGTTCGCGATTGCTGGTGTTGTCCTTGGCGCACTCCCCCTGGTTGTTACGGCCCTTAAGAGTTACAGTAAGCTCGCCAAGATAGCGGGGTTCTGGCGCGAAATCCGTCGCGAATACCAGAAATTCGACACCGACCTGAAATGTCAGCGTCTAGAATTTATTATGAGTCTCAGGGTTTTGCTTCTGCCACTGGTAACGGCCGGGGACAAGGAGCTGATTGATCGCTTAATTGCTGATCCCCAGGGAGACGCTTGGAAGGACCACGAAATCGAGACTCGACTAAAGGCAAAGTTACAGGATCAGTACGAATTGTTTGAGAAGATTGTGTACGAGATCAAGCAGGTTGTGTCGGATCTGGAAAGTGAGCTTTCCATTGATTCTGAAGCAGTTCAAGAAGCATTTGACGCATCGGTATGGCCCCATGAAGACTGCAGAGGGAAGAGCCACTCACCTCGGGTATCCCACAGGCATCGGCTGGAACACAAGATGCGGGCGGCACCTGGGTAGGAACTCCACTCACATCAGCGGAAATATACGCTCTAACAGGATTGGAATAGAGGAAGATGTTCTCACGCCGTCAAGCGGAGAGAAGGGAGAGTCGGTCAGTGGTAAAGTGCAAGATGAAATTTGTGAATGGCGTACAAACGAGAGCCAACCTCTTGAGCGACTTTGCCAAGCTTAACAAGAACCTCCAAACTGTTCTCAATGTTAGCGACAAGCAAGCAGAAATTGCCAAGACCCAAGCTGCCATCGCATCGAAGTCTGCCATTGATGATGCGATATGTAGCTTTTATCTACATGCTGCACGACTGTTCAACCTGCTGTTGGCATCATGGAAATGCACATGCCCAGGACATAGTGCGAAGCTACAATTGCAGCATCGCACCACGCTAACCGAGTCGGAGTTCCGACTTCTTCTCGCAACTTCTAAAGACAGCTACTGGGAGCTGCATCGCATCCGAATTTCCCAAGGCAACAGGGAAATCATCGAGAAGAGTTCACGATGTATAGCCGCGAATTTTAAGCCAAAGCTCCAGCCAGGACATCGGGCCACTGCACCTGTGAAATCTGCCATGCGGATGGGAACGAATACGGCTCAACCAAAGCGAGTAGGGCTCTTGAGGTTAGTACCATCACCTGGACTCAATTCTTTCCTATTTCCTCAAAGGAGGCTGACATGACGCAGTCCTCCGGTCCCAGAAATAACAGTCACACCAGCCGAAACCATGGAGGCCTCCCCGACGCAAGCAATCCACAGTCTCTGCATTTCGCTCGGTGAGCACCAGGAGTCCTGCTATGGGTATCTCCATGGAGAAGACTGCCGCTACTATGTGCACCCAGTCTCCCATGGCACAATCGATACCTTCGCTCCCCTGTCCCTCGCGGAACTTCTAACTCGTAGACCAAGACTAAGACGCCTCCAACGCCTTGCCCTATCCCTGACCCTCACTTCTTCGTTCCTCCAGCTCTTCGATTCTCCCTGGCTCCCAGCGTCGCTTGGGAAAGGTGACATCCAGTTCATCGCCGATCCCGACGACCCGGGGGCGTTCAAACTAGACCAACCGCACATAAACAGCGACTTCTTCTCACCATCTTCTCAAGAGCAACGGCGCGCCAAGATAAAGGAGTCTCTGCCCCGTCTCGGCGTTGTGCTCATAGAGCTGTGCTTTGGCGAGCCGCTCGAGATACAGAGCTACCGAGAAGAGCTCGGGATAGAGAGTGATGCGAAGAAGAGTGCGGCGCTGGACTTAGCTGCCGCAATCGTGTGGCTCGGAGACGTGAGCGAGGAGGCCGGTCCGAATTATGCTGCAGCAATTGAATGGTGCTTGACCGGGATCAGGACGATACCGACGGACACACAAGAATGGCGGAAACAAATGTTGTGGAAGGTCGTGAGGCCGTTGGAGGAATGTTACAGGGACCTGAGAGAGGGATAGAAGAAATTCGAGTTTGAATGCACCGGATCAATCAAAGGAGGGAAGTGACAGGAAGGATGGATCATGGGTTGCTAATTGTACACTAGATTGTAAGACTAGTTGCATCAACAAAGGTGAGGTTCTATGTGTGAGATCATCCAGGGTCGTTTGCGACTGACGGCACTGTGCATTGGTATTTGGCAATCGTCGCTAGGTTTGCTCGAGGGCCGTAAGTATGACTAGATCCAGATTACGGGTACAACAGCTTTTAAAAGCTCCAGCCTAGAGGCCACGAAAAGGGTGAAATTGAACGCATGGGCAACTGCGATGCCGTAAAATAGGCAGGAAAAGGGTCGGCAGTGGAAGCGATGAGACTTCCCATTTGATTGCGAAGTAGGTATGGTGAACAGCTTCGTTGCCCAATAAATATTGTTGTGACGCCCTACGGCGCTTCATTATGCAGATGCTGCACCAGTCATTCCTTCCGACTGGCTCTTGCGGCAAGTGACTGCGCCACTGCCTGCCATCCTGCCTAACGGGAGCCCTGATGGAAAAGCAGCGTGAGCGGCGGCGCCATATTGTTCGGAAACGCATCGTGTCCAATCCCCCACAGGTAGCCGTCCGGGACCACCCAGCCTCGTGTCGCTCGTCAATGGCCAATAAGTTGCTCCATACAACCTAGAAGATAGTCGTAAGGGGTGTCCTCAAAGCGACGCACACCTCCCTTGAGCGAAATAAGCTTTTCGTAGACGTCCTCCACGTAATAGAACTGTCTAACGTGGAGGGTGACGCCAGAGTGGTTGCTCAGGCATGCCAGGGAAGGAGAGAAAAGCGTTCGCAACGCGATGTGCCTCGCTCAGAGGCCCGCCTTCGGGGTTCTCCGTAACATCACACACCTCAATTGGCATACCAGGCAGAAGCATTGCCAGGGTCCGGCTCTTGGGAAGGAGCTGTTTTATATAGCCAAGAAGGTGCAAGAATTGCACCGATTTCAGGTCCCTCAACTCCACTTCCTATCGCGTGTATGCGTACGTTGCCTCACACAATGATTTTCCGGAGCATAAGTCTGACCTTTGAACAGACCAGCGGCCTCTTCAACCTCTTCTAAACACCGACTACGCCATTTCCGATAATTTCAACTTGGTTGAATGGAATGCGTTTGTAATAAAAGGCTTATATCAAACATTGTGACTCCTTAAATTGTTCCTGTGTCCAACTGGAACTGGTACTCGTTGCACCATCCTTTGGTACGTCAATGTCACGGCTTTGAGCGATCCTCTTTCGTCTCCGGTTGCGGTGGAGACTACCGCCGGGTCGGTCTTCGAATCTTTAATGCTGAAAGGAGTGGTCTGGGATGTATATCTGCCCGGAATCTCGGAAAGCATTGCTATCAGTCCTGTATTCCCTGAGTAGGGCCTTGACAACGCCAAGGTTCCCATGATTGAGGACACAGCCAGAGGCGTTCAAGCCAAAGGATATCTCTAAGCCCTGCAGCGAGAGTAGGGTGCTAGAAGGGCTTTATAGTGATAGGATGGGTTCTGTACCTTGCTCTAACCGGTTGTGGTTGAATGTGCCCGGGCTTGTTGGCACGTGTAGCAAATCTTCTCACCGCCGCTGGATTCCTTAGGGCAGTCCCGACACTCTACACGTATCTGAAAGATGTTACAGGACCCTTATCAGTGAAACTCTTGGGGCATGTTCTACGACCCTGCTACATATAGCTGAGGAGGGTCCATAAGTGCTAGGGGGTTTTATGGTGAAAGAGGGGGTGTATAGTGGTAGTGGGGTTGTGTGACCTGCTCTAGTCGGTCGAGACGCTGCCATACATAATGGAGATCTCCTTCGGGAGGGAGATTTGGTTGAAATGCCCATCTGACACGGTGCCCCGTGTTGGTGTCCTGGGTAGCTCCGCTTCGAGAAGGCCAGCAACAACAGTACCACCAGCTCGGCAGGCACCGCAACGAAGACAGTAGACGCTCTTCGCGAAGTTGTGGTAGCCGCAGACCTCATTGCGGCATTTCCGGTCTCCGGCTCGGAGGGGAACCGCACAGGTGCCGTCCATACGGGCTCAACTGTGGCTCATGTTTCCATGTGACCACCGTGGTGACTGCATCCGGTCTTTCTGCTTGCACCGGTATTTCCTTTATCCCCGGTGCCGGCCGCGTTTTTGGTTAAATCGTCTTCGGACTACTTGTCTCTAACCGGGGCACCCGCAATACCGGCCTGAAGATCTGGGCCTTTGTCCATGGAAAAAGCACGTTTGATGATTGAGGGTGTGTCCTGAGTGAGCGCTCTCGCCGACCCCTGAATGATCTGCCCCAGCAGGCTGGCCTTCGGCGACCCCTAAACGAGCTGTGCCACTGGTATGGCCATCAATCGCACTGTGACAACACTTGAACCAAATTGATTCTCCGCATTTCCTTGCATGGGAGAATACTAAGGCCCATATAGCTCGCTGAGGGAAGCGAGTGGCAAAGAAGGATCCATGATCCCGCTTGATGTTTTGGTGAAGAGATACGATGGTCCTTAAGTATTACTAGGGAAAAGAAGAATAACCCTTAAGTCAGCCACCCCCTCAACGCACCACCCCCTCAACGCCCCACCGAATATTCGAGACATCCGCAACACTAACCCCTTTTTCACTTTTATTTATATCCATCAAATAACGTCTCCTTAAAAAAAATTATATTATTTTAATCCTTAAATTTTAGTAATTTTAATAATATAAATTTCGTTATTTAATCACGTATTTTAAACACGATTAATAAAATTATAAGTAAAAAGTTTATTGAAACTGTTTTTAAATTATATTAAATTAAACGCATTTATATTCGCCGTAAAATTAACAATATATAAATCCGGAAAAAACATATTAAAAACCGTTAAAAAGTATTCAAAATTTTAAAAAATTATTTACTTAAATAAATCGTAATTTAAAATTAATTTAAATACGTTTTTTTTTTCCGATTTTGTACGTACGCGTAATATTCTTTTATTAAATTTAATAATTACGAATAATTAAATAAAATAATATTTTTTTTCGACGTTATTAGAAAATTAAAATTTTTAAAAATTAAATTATTAATTATTAACGTTTAAACGGGGTTATTAAAATTATTTATATTATATTATTCGATTACCTAATTTTACCAAAAGTACGAAAAATATAATCCTGGAATAAATATAACGTGAACGAAATCGGGATAATAAAAAAATAAATAAAAAATTCGTATTTAACAAAATTTTTAAAAAACTATTTTTTTAAAAAGTATTTTTAAGTACGTTTAAATATTGATTATAATTTATATTAACATAAGTAAGCGCGTTTTTTTTCCGTTAATTATATTTTACGATATTAATATATAATAATAATAATTTCCCGATAGGAAAAATTAATTATATAAAAATAAATATTTTACGATATTGTTAAATAATTAAATTAACGTACTATATATATAAGCGAGACGCTTTTTGGCACTCCGCAATAACAAATTCAAATCCTTTTATAATAACATATCGTATTGATTAAAATTAATCGGATTCTTTTTCGTTAAACGTATCTACAGCTTTATCATAAGTACGCGCATTATGTCCGGGCTTGCCGCAAACGCCATACTTCCGTTCTTTCGTCGTAACCCTCTTGCGATAATTACCTTTAGCCACTGTTGGCTGCATTTTTCCACCACCCCCTTCCTTTTCGGCCAAAAAAGCTTATCCCTTTTCTATAGGAAATATCCCTCCTTTTTGGAGACGTTTATTTTTAATCCTTCGACGTTTGTTTAAAACGTAATTTGTTTCGCGTAATTAAACGTTTTTTTCTTAAAGAAAAGCGGTTTTATGCAAAAGTAATATATAATCTTTTATTATAAAATAAGCCGACTTAAGTATTTTTGTTAACGAATTACCTTAATAATTTTTAATCTTTTTTTGTAAGTAACGTTTTTGTTTTATTACTTTCTTAATATTTTTAAAGGTTTTCGCGGGCGGGGAAATAAAACCGGCGGAGGTTAACGGAAAAACGGTCGGCGTAGATATAACTGGAGAAATTGGAAGCTTAGAAAAAACGGTATTAGGATCGAATAAAACGAGACCAGTTACGGCGAATCCGGATTTGATATTGTCGGACGTTATAGTAACTTTAAATACGTCGTAAAAGCCGGTAAGGAAATTTTTTTTAGCGATATAGTTATGATGGTATCGTATTAAACTTTTAATATATAACGAATAAACGCGTTTTTAAAAAAAAATAAAATACGTTAAAAAATTGGAATTTATACGAAAAATACGTAAATATATAAAATGTAATAATGTCGAAGTTAACGTAATATTTTTCGAATTTTATTAAATAATAATTTCGTAACCGTTAAAAATAAAAAATGTTTCGATTTTTTCGTACGCGTTTAAATATATTAATCGAAATATTAAACCCATTTTAAATTTAATTCGTTCGTTATCTAATTATTATTATTTAATACGATTCTTTAATTAGTTATTAACGGCGGGTTATTACGGAATTAATTTTTAAGATAATTTTTCCCCGTTATAATAATAAATAACGGTATAATTTAACCTTAGGAATTAATAATTTGGATAATTATAACTTATTTTTTATTCCTTTATATAACTTATTTAAGTTTTTTACGTTATTTAATATTAGTAATTACCATATCCGTTACTATAAAAAATTTTATTAAAAATCCAATTTCGTCGAAATTATAAATATCTTTTTTTGTAATAGCGTATTTTGCGATAATAATCCGAATAAGCTTAAACTATTTGCGAAATATTTTTAAATTTTCATATCGTATCTTTTAATAATCGATTTTTCGATTTAAACGCGTAACAAATTTTTTTTACCGTTTAACAAAATTAAATACCTAATTTATCCCAACGCGTTTTATAACGCGTTACGTAAGTAACAAATTCGCCATATTTTTAATATGCTAACGCCGGATAGGAAACGCTCGCGTATTTAGGTCGAGGATACGGTCGACGATCGATTTTTTTTTCGGTTAACGTTAATTTCTGCAAAAAAGGGATAATATCGGCTTAGGCGCATTTACCGTTAAAACGGTATCTTAAGGTAAAAGGTAAAACCTTATATATAAAACCAAGTTTTTTATTTTAGCTTAAATGGTTAGGTTTATTTTCGCTTTTTTTGTAAGGCGCTTTATGTTGTAATGGTTAAGAAATGGGCAATTAAAAGTATGTAGTTAGAATAGTTAAAAAAACGTCTCGCTTATATGTGCGTCTCGCTTATATGTGTAATACGTTAATATTAATATTAAATTAAATTAATTACAAAAATATTTTTATACGAAATTTAATAATCTCCGAAAATAAAAACTTTTTATTATCGACGGTTATAATAATTACATTATTAAAAAATTACATGTAAATTTACATAATTAACAAAATCTATATCGTTTTTTTATTTTTATATTTATCGTACGTATAATAACCGTTTAATATAAATATTTTTTTCGTCTTAAAACGTAAATATTATTATTAATTCCGAAAATAATAAATAGAATAAATTTTTTTATAAACGTTTATTAAAGCTTAAAAAAATTTATAAAAATTTTACAATATATTAAAAATAATTTTAAAACGATAAAAATATAAAAAAACGAAAATACGAAAAAATAACAGTTTGTCAAATTATTTATTATTTCATAATAACCCGATTTCTTTAAATTATTTTAATAAATTTTAATATATTTAAATTTTTAATTTTTTTTATTTAAAATTAACTTAACTTTCGGGAAAATTACCGTCTAATTTCTTTCTATAAAATTAATAAAATATTTAATTTTTATAATAATAAATTAACCGTCTTCGAAAAATATAATAATTAATTAATTTTAGTTTTATAAAAAAAATACGTGTAAAAAATTTTTTAAAAAAAATTCGAATTAATTTTAATAAAAAGTTCGTATGGTTAAAAAACGTTAAGTAAATAAAAATAAGGTTAAAAATAATACGTTAAAACTCTTTATTATTATTTCGTAAAATAAAACTTAAAACGAAAAAAAAATTTATATTAATAATTTTAATTATATAATAATACGATTCCGTTAAAACCCGAAGGGGATTACTTAATTAACTGGTAAGTTATTAATTTTTGAAGTATATAGATAATTTGGCGATAGCCTTAAATTGGGGTGGGGCGTTGAGGGGGTGGTGCGTTAAGGGGGTGGCTGACTTATATGGGCGGCACTCCTGCGGCCCTTCTTGACACCAGGGCTCTGGAACCGGCGCGGCCTATTAGGTCCTCAGCAACCCAAGTGAACAACGGAGACTTTCTTTTGAAGATTCTGCGTGTGTAGTGGTCATGAAGCCTTCTGTCTTCTCGGCCTAATTAGTAGAAGTGGCGGCGAAGACACGGCATGGTGTCAGCAGTTTCAAAGAGCTAGAAACTTTTTATGGTGAAAGGACGGCAATGATATGTTGAAAGGAGGCTTGTAAAGTGGAAGGAGGGAAGTGTGAATTAGTAGTCGTCGAGTTGTCGAATCCGCAAGATGAACTAGAATCAGGCAGGTGGGGTTGATCGTCAATGATCCTGATGGCTCCCATGAGCAGGTGCCAGGGATGGGGTTTGAGGTTTTACAAGTTTCCTTTAGCTGTGATGAGGACGGCGGTGAGTTGATTTAAGCGTTCCTAAAGTCGTTGGCGGAGTCGTTGGCGGAGTCGTTGACAGAGTCGTTGGTGGAGTCGTTGCTGGGACAAGACTGCCTTGTTCCTGCCTCTCTCCGATCCCCTGTGACTGATGATCTGGTTAGACTTTACGTTAGTACAAAAAGAAGTTTATAATGGCTTGAAATATCTTTTTAACTATTGCAGGAGAATTGGTTGTTAGGAGCGTATAGAAAGGCCTTTTTAAGTTGCCAGAATTAGTTAAGCCTCATATACTTTTCACGTCGTTGTCTGGTAACGTGCTTAACGAACCGAAGCCGGCGATGTGAAGAAATGCCTTTCATATCGGCGATGTGAAAAAGTCCCTCTTCAGATCGACGATATAAGAGATCATATAGCTGTTGATGGTGTGAAAGATACACTTACCAGTGAACAATGTGGGAATACATACACCAGTTGGCGATATGAGAGATACACCTATCAGTAAGCGCGAAGAAATCAGACTGCTTGTAGCTGGGATAGTCGTTCCTTGGATCATTGATCCGGCTCTTAGTGGGATATCGGATATCCCTTCGCATGGCACCGCAGGACTCTGGAAGTAGTATCGCCTGGAGGGTTGTTAATTATGATAGAATTAGGTAGGCTATGATCGTAAATGTAATCGTAGGCCTGGAATCCCTCAGTAGTTATCCCGTAAGAGAGATGTTACGTCAGGTGTTTTCTGCCTGGACCTATATACATATTAAAAGTCATACCACCAACCGAACTTTCCCAGAAACAATAGCAATCCTAAGAAATTTACTGGATTAACTTCTGCTTACGAAAGTTTGAAACCACTTTCTTAAAATGCAGGTTTCAGTTACTTCCATATAATAGACCATTTAATCATTTCCGCATTCCGTTATAAGGGATAAGCATCTTATAGTAGTGACGCCATTGGCAAGTTAAAGAAAAGGAAGTTCATTCAGTTTTATGGCCCTTAGCTCATGTTATTTACCAACGACGGTAAAGAAACAGAGCAGCAAAGAAAAGGTGGCAAGGGCTCTTCGAACTACAAGGGACACTGGCAGGCAAAGATAATTATCCCACCTTAGAAGGTCGGTATAGGAAGGATAAAAAGCATCAATGATAAGGACTATCGGTATATGGTAAAATATCACGCGCCCGAACTGTTATGAGTTCAAGCGATATATGGTTATATATGCATTCCTACAAGAACACTTCAATGTGTGGTATAAGACATGCGAGATAAAGCCTTGTGACTTAAAGAATCATTGAAAGGTGAGTAACGGAGCTTCCAGAAGCCGCAAGAAGAAGCAATATCATCTGCATAAGGTGACAATATCTACGCTCAGGCTTGAGGAGAGAAAGTGCTCAGTCATCTCGTTTACGTGCCGTTGGCTTTATTGATTCTTTCCCTAGAGGGTGTGATGTCTTAGGCACTTTGACTTGGGCATCTATAACCAGTTCCAAAGGGTGTTGATCCCCTCAGACAGGTATTCGATTAGAGCCCCCTACAGAAGACACTGTTCACATTCGTTCCTGCCTTGAAGTAGTTGATCACCCACCTTTGTCAAAGTACTCCTTTCTCAGCCCATGTCTGGTGCATAACACAGCTACGTAGCTTTCACTACGAACAGTGACGAGTCTGAGCATGATGGATTCCTTCTAATACTGCCTGGGCACATAGATACTATGCGGCCAACGGAGACAGGTAGACTAAGTGGAAAGGTACAGACTGGTCAGACTTCTATTTTGAATCGCTGTTGCTTAATATGTTCACTACTGTCCTCGGCTTACAACTGTGACAGCATTAGCAGGACCGATATTGTAGTTATTGTGGTATCTCGCTCATTCCTCTCTCCCACTACTTGAATCAGTGTTGCTTAGTGCATTCGCTACTGCCCTGAGATTAATCCATCAGAGCAACAGCAGGATCGATATCGTAGTCGTTGTGCTATCTCTTTCACTCCTATCCCCTCCTACTTACAATTAAGCAATCCACTAGATTTTTATTTTGAACCGGCGTTGCTTAACGTGTTCGTGACTGCACTGGGCCTACAGCCGTCATAGCAACAGCAGGACGATATTGTAGTCGTTGTACTACCTCTCTTACTCCTCTTTCCACATATGTACATTTAGCCATCCACGAATACTCTAACCAGAGTTTACATCACCAACAGCGTATACTTGTGGATGAGATTGGTACGCTGTCAAGGGACATCTTCCTCGCCGACGTCAGTCTTCTTTCCCTCTCCTATGTTATACCCACTGTCCTTGTCGGAATCTCCGTCGTTACTGCCAGACCTTTTCCATATAGGCCATTCGATTCTTCGTATCTTCCCTTGTACATTTTATCTACCTCTTCTCGTCCACTCTACTACAAACTTCCTCACCCCCTCAATTTACCTCTCTTCATCCACGCCATATACCGCTTCTTATCCACTCTATCCATCCAACTTTTTATAACATCCATTGGGTCCCTCTCGGCTCCTTGTGCTCATTAGCCGACCGTGGAAAACACCATACACACTTTCTCCCGCACGGCCTACTTTACCTTTCCTCCTCGACACTATCTCTTTCTTCATCCGCTCCGCCTACCTTTCCTCATCCGTTCTTTCTATCTAGCTTTCTATAACTTCCACTACATCCCTCACGGCTCACCACTATACTCCATTAGCCAAGCAAGGACATCGCCATACAGATTTCTACCGTGCACTTTATTAACCTTTCACATCCTTTCTGTCCACCCGTCCTTCTATAACATCTACTACGACCTTCTTGGGTCCCTATGATTCATTAGACGGCCGAGGATATCATAGAACAGATTCTCTCCTTTACGCACGCTTCTCTTACGTCATCTATCCCGGACCAGGTCATTTCTATCCCGAACCAGCACATACTGAACGGTATCGGGCCATATTATGCCGCTATACTTGCGTCGGTCACGACACTGTTAATCACAAGTGCTGCTTATGCCCATACATTCCTTGACCGATTTTACTTATCAAATCCCGACCAGCATTCCTGAGAAACCTGCAGCTGCCTTCTTCCTATCTTCAAGAGGACCTAGTTCGTCTTCGCCTAACCGAACATTCCTCGCCGAACCTTCCCCAGCCAGTTCTATTAACCAGTTTTCTTAAGGCAGCAACGGACTTTCCACCTACATAACCATCATGGCCGGTCACTCGGAAGGCAGAATTCTCTCTTATGTCTGTGCTTCGGTCGTGGTCCCCGGAGGTGACAGCGACCAGGTCGTTCCGCTAGTTGCCCCGACAGTAAGCGCTCGCATTCTTTTCCGATTATACTATAATTGTTGAATACTGATCTTCAAAGCTATGCTTGCTCCCTGAGGGCCTCAAAGACGACGACTACGGAGTCGCCAGTATTAGACCCGTGGACATCAATATCTCACAAGACAGGATACAGATGAAAGGGGAGCCCAGCAACCGCCGTTTGTTTTCAGGTGATATGCGGGCCTCTACGCTGACCCCATTGGGGGGTGAGTGGGATTAACAACTTTGTCAATATGGATAATATGGCTAACAAAGCGAGTGCCCAATATGGGGGACATGAAGTTCCCAATCCTTCAGAGAACCGCAAACCTCTGGCGTCTCCCCCAATATGATTTCCGCATTAGGTACGTTGGTACTATAGCTGAGTGACTGCAGAGATCTGGACACTCATTGAGAACACTATAGAGGTGGGCTTCCTTCGGCCATCTTGCAGCAGAGCACTAGTGAGACCAACGGCCTGTCAAGTGGTCTCACAAATGGACAGCCTAACGGCCAAACAACTGGCCAAGGCGGACGCAGGCCTGCCTCAGATGCAGGACCTGGCAGCGGCGAAAGTAGTGGTACGGGTCGAGGCGGTAGAGGCTCGCTCAGTGGTGCGAACTCAGATCCGGGCGACATGACCCATCAGGGCCTCTTCGGCACTTTTGGCGTAAACATTGCTGGTGGTCGTCGTCGTCCTGTAGGCCACCCTGGCCTAGCAGTTCTGCCGGAACAACCCGATTATCCGCCCTGCCCACCTAACACTCCCGAGGAGCAGCAGCCTGACCAAGATGGCATCCAGAATGGTGGTGGGAATGGCCTCCAGACCGAAAACAGCACTGGCAACAACACTCACCGGACCATTGCGACTCTGTGCCCACAATCACAGAGATTCGGCGAGGGCGAGAAGGCGAGCCAGTCTGCCTCGAACGGCTGGCTCAGCAAGGTCTACATCCCGCAGCTTCCCTCGAGCAACCCGGAGAAATTCAGCAACCGGTACTTCGCGATCAAGAGATCCAATATCTCAGGACTTGGTGCGTTTGCCCAGAGAGATCTGAAGAGGGGTTGGACGATTCTTGTCGAGAGGGCGATTATCGAGGCGACGGAGCAGACGTTCTACGACGAGCTGGATAAGTTGACACCCGATCTTAAGCAGGCATTCTCGCGCTTGCACGCGTATTTCGAAACGCCAAATCTTGACCCGAACATGGCAATCCTGCGCACAAACGGGTAAGCTCTTAACATATCCGCCCGACCATTCCGTCTCAAAGATGGCTTTCACCGTGCTGACCGATAATCCGGGCGAGAAGTTTCGATAACCGCACAGCCTACGGAGGCCTCAGTATCTTCCTAGTCGCCTCTAGGTTCAACAACGCATGCCGACCCCGAAACAACATCGAATATTATATCGATAAGGCGCGACACAGTATCGTATTCAAAACGCGCACGAACATTCCGGCTGGAACGGAATTGACTATCTCTTACGGCGCACAGCCCCGGACGCTGTTGTCGAAATGGGGATTCCGCTGTAGGTGCGGCGCTTGCCAGCCTCTTACCGATGAAGAGTGTCGGGCAATCCTCAACCCTCCTAAGATTTGGTAACAAACTTCACACCTTTTCTAGCGTAATATCCTCCATTTGGCGGTAGTAGTGCGGTAGGGATGGATACCGTCGTCATGTGGAAGGGAAGAAAAGAGAAGTTCATGCTTCTATTCTTGTGGCGGCCAACTCATATTAACTAGTTGCCAGGCAAGGTTCGTATTCCAGAGACCTTCATCTGGGCCATAAAAGCGTACTGGTCTGCACGCATGGTACCCCGGATACTACTATAAAGAAAAGTTCATGCTGTTTTCCCCCACCCCGTACCTCTGGCTACTAATATCCGCTAAGTGTATTGTGACTATGCGTTAACCTTCAGCTACTCAACACGGGCAACGCGGCAAGTTATCCCCACGTTCACCTGGGAGGCGAGCTCCAGTTGCCTCGCCGCTAGAAGCCGCGGCTCGTCTAACTCTGATGACGATTTCTCGAGGCCTGACAGTTAGCCTAGGTCACTTGCGGAGGTAATGATTCGTTATTTTGGACACTGCGCTCGCTTCCTAATGTGAGATATGCTCCAAGTCGTCCAGAAACCGAGCTCGAAGCATTACCTTGCCAATTTCTAGCGGCATGCAGTGCATAGTTGCCCCCAACGATATACTTCCACTGATCGCCAAACCAATTGTGCTTCAGTATTCCCGGGAACCCGATCCGTTCCTTGGCATCGTCCTTGAGCATGTTGTCTAGCAGATATCCGCTAGCAGAGCCACCTCTTCCTTCGGCAATCGATAGGTCTTTCTCGTGCAACCGTCCGCTTCTTCGACGCTCTCCACCTGGTCGCGCAATGTGGGTTCGGTCAAGAACTCGGTGTGCGGGCGCTTCGGGGGCAGATGACCGTGATTTCCAGTCTATCTTGGCTAGTGACCTCTTGCTCGCGACCCCGACTGCGCTGGATGCCCGTCGTCCCTGGTACTGTATGGTGTTGACTTTCTTCGGCCAGTTAGCGTCGCAGGGTGTCGTGGCGCCTAAGCGTCATATACTGTATTTCATTTACTTCGGCTTACACCTTCTGTGGCTTCGGCAAGTCTCTCACCAATACTTGACTCGGGACGTGACAAGTATATGACTTTAATCGGCTGCCATTTGTCAGGAGGTGTTCTTGGTGGCGAGGGGAAATCAACGGGTGTGGGCGCATCGCTATGCTTGTCCGGGTATCCTTGGCTCTCGTCCTTTGAGCTCTACAAATATTGGCGGGTCTTCTTCCAGTGAAGATCGCGCATAGACGACACACTCTCGACTTAGGTCTTCATGTAGTAGAGTTGGATAACCGGTGTGTTTCTCGCGTTGCTGTCTGACCTTGCGCCATTTCCTTCAGTCTTCCGGCAGAATGATTAGCGTCAGCTTTAGTCAGAAGAGTCACTCGTATTATCCTGCGAGAGACTGAGATCCCGCTCGCGTCGATATTTTCCCAGTTTCTAGGCAAGTAGTGCCGGTCAGATTGTTCCCGAGGAAGTCCCTTGTCCGACCATTTCTGAAGTTCAAACTGCGCAGTCCCGTCTATCCCTTTGAGCGCTGAATCTTAACGTACAAGAGTCCCTAGATCTTCTTTGAGGCTCAGGGAAAGGGGTCGAATGTCCAGCCTAGAGAGGAAAGAACATTAGGCATAGAGTGTACCCGGTTCAACTTGGCCACTTGTCTTGATGTTGTAGATAGTACACGCAAATGACTATATACCGCCTGAATAGTCTTCCGGTTCGCTTCTCATGAGCATGTCAAGGGCAGCGTATCTTAAGTATAAACGTCTAGGCATTGGCTCTTTTCGGGCTAGTGATGCATGCCCAAATCCAGTGAGCGCGATGACTCCAGTTCAGAATGTTCTTTCAAGTAAGGGCATGCCAGCAGGCTCCACTAGATATTTTGGCCTTCCAGGCCCCGTAGGCCCACTAGCCCGTTCGTCAATAGGATGCTTGTCCACACGACCGAAGGCATATCCTGATGTCTCGCCCGGACATAGCCTCATGGTCAAGTTGAATTAATATCACTCCCGGTTTAAAGTCTAACACTGTGTCAGGCTTACTTATGCCAGAACAAGACAGTAGCCATGGATATGCTTACCACCATGGCACATGCCTCTACTATGTCCGTAGCAGAGCGCCAAGCATGCCTGACAACAGAGGTCTTTCAAAAGTCCCGGGTTCTCTTTGCTGATGCCTGATACGCTCTGGCTCAGTAGGGACCGAAGCAGGTCCGAGGCAAGGCATAGGTGGCGGCCACTGGCCCATTAATTCAGAAGTTCTCTACGGATCTGGAGACCTGGTTGAACTCCATCTCAGTCCGGCATCTCTTTTAATAGACGATGTGAGACTAGTTCCTGGCAGGACACCGATGAGTTCTCGGCTGTCAAGATCTTCACTGCCACGAGCGAACGATCGTCGTTGCCCCAGCATAACCGAAGGATGGAGGATTAGACGTAGCCAAGTTTGTGCATTACCACGTAGCCGTTGTCAAGGTGGTCTCCTATTTCGGTCGAATGATACCATCGCTTTTTATGTCCTGTCGCTTCCTCAACTCTGCTTGATCTAGATGGCAGATGGAAACAGGACGATTGCCTGAGGTGTAATGGCTCTGTTGCCTCGACACAGAAGAGACCGTCCAAGGGGTTATAGAAAGGCTGCCAGGCAGTGAAACAGCATCCTCTGCTGTCATGTAAGAGGCCTCAATCCCTAGAACAAACAGCTTGTAGTAGGATTGGTCTTCATTTCTCCCTGAGCGGGCGTGTACAGGATAAACTAGTCGTTTTAAAAGTAAGTTAGTCGAGCGGAGAGCGCCCGCCGTTGTGGCGGCGTTGCCTACCACCTACGTTGTACATGGCCCCGAAACCGCCATGCCTGTATTTCCAGCAATGCTGAGCCACATAACTACACTAGCGACCCAAGAGGTGGAAGGCGCGGATCGAAGCAACTGGACCGATCGAGGCTCTTGTTCCACTCCCGACCCACGCACATCACTGAAGGCAGCCCGCGCCTACTGCCCAACAGAGGTACTTCCACGTCCGCCGCTTGCCTGCAGAGTTTCATCACGAAGTTCACAAACTCTATGAATACCGATATGCCTTACTTTGTACTAGTGAGCAGAAGCAGAGATACTTCTCCCTCCCGTCACGCGTCTCCCATCAGCCCACCCTTCCAAGCTCACGACCTTTCACATGTCCCTCTCCCGGGCAGCCAGACATTCACAGGCGACTTCAAAATACGAAAACAGGAACGCGAGACACTTTGCGACGGGGAATGGGGTGGATGATTCGTAATTGGATTTCCGCAGCACCGCCGACCAGCTCCAAGCCCACGACGCAACCACCCGCGGCTAGACCGGGTCTCACTGAGCTAGGCCGGCGTGCTTGAGTTCGCCGCTCTCTGGTGGCTATGGTATGGTACGGTGCGGTATATGCTATGGTATCTGCTCAATAAGTAGGCGCGTAGGTAGGCCGGTGGCAAGTTTTCGACTCCCGGATTCCCCCGTCAGTGGCTGAGCAGCTATCGCGCTAAGCTCTCGCGTGCCATACCATCCTTCCCTTCCACCCCCCCCCTCTCTTTCTCTTCCTACACCCCATCTTATCTTCCCTCTGAACCCCTCCTCTTTCCTGTCGCCCTCCCTATCCAGTCTGACTCGCAGAGACAAGACCTCACCCCGCCCAGCTCTCCTCGTCCATGTGTACTGGGATAAAAGAAGAAAGGATTGGAGAAAAAAAAAAGTGCTGACAAGATGTAGAACATTTAACAAAAGAGATTGGGAATAAGAATTTTGTATTGCCCGGGCGCTGCTCGGTGTGCTCCTGTACCCCCCGCCTTGACAGGGCTCGTGAATGTGTCCTCTAGTTAGGCTCATCTGGATGTGTCGAACTAAGATAACCCTCCTTGTGCCAAACTGTATTATGCCCAAAGCACCTGATATCGAAATGTTCCAAAATAGTGTCCGAAATTGGTAGGCCTTTTCATATGATATGAGCGGAGTGCATATTCCCTTTGGTCAAGCGTACACAGGGCGCTTCTGTGGAGAGCAGAGTCGGCCTTGGAGCAAGAGAAGGCTGGCAGCTTTAAACGTTATATATGGTATTAAAAGGGCACATCGGCACAAGGTTTCGAAGAAGCCGTCATCACCGAACGCCTCCCGCTATGATAACATATAGCTGCTCTGTGGATGCGTCTGGGTTTGTGTGGGAAGAAAGTAAGGATATACGAAGATTAGAGAGTGACATCGAGGACTAGGCTAACGTCTCGGACATTAGGTCCGGCCAGGTCCTCGAGAACGGGTATCAAGTCTAGAAGTTCGTTGTCATGGGCATCGGAAAACCAACTGCTGATCGGAACGGCGTGCTGGGGATGGAATATGTATGATGTCGGGGAGTTGTCGATGATGATGGTGTCTTTCAGATCACGCCCAACCTGGGACAGATCCTTGACGTAGTTGCCTTGGTGGTTGTAGCAACTTTCGCGGAAGAGTCGATGGTGAACGACTTTATGGATGTCGAGTTGATCCAATAACGGGTCGCCATACTGTAGCTCAAAGTCAGCCTCACGCAAACCAAACACTGAAAAGGTAATCCCACGTACTTTCGACACCGATGCCGTGAAAACAACCACCTCGTAGAGCTCGCCTATCCGCTTCATGAACTGATCGACACCAGGTCGCTTTATTACGTATACGTTGTGGTAGTTACCCTCGATCTCGACGGGTATAGTGAAATCAGCCTGATGAAGGATCTGGGAGAATTAGCACATCATGTCAACCGAGTGAGGTTCCGGTAACTTACCTTGAAAGAACTGTGTACTAAAGTTTCATCTAGATCTAAAACAAGACACTTTCTACCCTTGAGGTGAGGTTCGACCGGAGGTAACAAGAACTTCTGCGGCTCGCCTTCTTCGGAAGCTATCGATCTTTCGCCCTGAGTGATCGGCGGGGCGGGGGCAATGGGTATCGGCCCAGGTGGGGGTGCAGACATCGGCTTCGATAATTGCTCGTCGGCGGTATCGACGGGTTCCTCGGCGGGCTGACTGGTGGCAGCGGCGACATCCGCATCTGGCATATCTACATCGCTGTCTTCCTCTTTCGTGGCAGCTTCGGCGGCCTGTTCCTTCTCTCGCTGTTCCGCCACCGGAGGATTGACGGTAATGCTTGGGCCCGGGGCACTGGCGGTAGTAGTGGGCTGCTCGGCCTCCGCGACCCGGTCTTGGTCGTACGCGGCGGGCGCCGGAGTAGGCTGAGCGGGTTTGGGTATGTCGTGGGCAGGGCCAGAGAGAGGCTGGACCTCGGGCTGCGTCTCTTTTTCCTTCTCTTGAAGCTGAGTCTTGCTGGCGGTGGTCTGTTCTGATGGCGTTATGGTCCTCCGGCTCGAGGTCAACGGCCTTTGGGGGATCCTGTCTAGTTTGTGCGAGGGCAACGGGTCTTCGCCTCCTTCCAGACCGTTTGCGTTATCAGGGACTCCACAGCACCCCAGCAGCGCAAGCAGGCCGCCTTTTTTCCGTCTCTGGGGGCCACCGGCAGAAGAGTTGGGCTGCGATGTGCTGGACGCAGGGGCTGCACCCGCACCGGACCGATTACTCGAAACACTGCCATTTCGTCGCCGCCCGAGCCTGCTACTCTTGGATTCTTTCGAGTGTCCGCCAATGCTGTCGCGATGTTCGTTGGCGGTAGCTCCGCTCAATCCCGTTGTGGCAGACGATGACTGGACCTGCTGGGATGACGCTTTCGACGGTACGTTTAATAGGCCGCGTCCTCTTTTCGAACCTCCACCACTGTCTCTCTCCTTGGACGCCTCATGCTCCAACTGAGCCTTCTCGTCTGGACCTTTAGACATGTCCGATAGTCGAGATGCGATCAGCTACAGGAGCTCGTTATCTTGCCGCACTATGATTCCGGGTTAGCGATGGTGCCAAATACGTAGGGAAACGCCCATTGCATCGAGATGGGTTAATACAGCCCAAAGGTAAATGTCGGAGAATGCATGGGCGACCTCGGTGATACCAATCACCGGCGACTTCACATTTTGGACTGACATGCAGCCCCCCAACTACCCATAGGGAAACCATTCACCATGAAGCATGCGGCTGGAAAGAAGACACTCCACGACCGCATGTAATGATGTTCGTCTAACGCACTTGCTCGAAAAGACTGGGATGGATTGCCGCTCACCTCCGTGATCTCCCAGTCAGCCTCGAGTGGCTGCCGGACCCCCTTAATCCAAGGATGGATGTCCTTGGTATCGCCGTCGTTTGCGAGTCGGATGGAAAGGAGGAGCAGGCTTGATGGGGCTGATTGAGTCCAAAGCCGCGACGGGACAATGGGGATGCAGTGCGATGCTATTCCGGACTCTGATGCGCGCCAACAGTTAAGAGTAAGGAGAGCAGTTTGCACGGGGAGCGCGCTTTGATGATGAGAGGTGAAATAAGGATCGGGTCGAGAAGGTTGTACCTGAGTCGGGAGATTCAACGGGTGGAGAACTGGGATTTGGGAGAAAGTTGGAGCTAAACTGAACGTAGCGAGCCCTGTACGCAGTACGTAGGTATGCATGTACCAGTATAGAGAACGAGAGTGTGAATAGAAAAAAGGGTCTTATAAGAAGCTGCTCGCCAATTTCGCTTCCTCCTAATAATTCTAGGAGCCCGCCGCAATTTTCAAATCGTAAGAAAATGATATTATGGTTCGAAACTCGTCCCTGGTCGCAAGTGCAACAGAGGCTCGCTGCCTCAGTCGTAAGGAAGGCTTGACAGATTCTCAAGGGAAAGGAATAAGTGATGATGATAAGATGAAAGAAAGGGTGGCCAGTTCCGTAATAGGAGGTCCGCTGTAGGTACTATTGGTAATTGTAGAGATTCAAGGCTAGAAAAGCTCTAGAGAGGAAAGGTTGACTAATGGATGGATGGGTTGCCCATGCAAGCACATGCAGAGCCACTATCTTAGCTGATATAAAGTACAAATACACATAGCGCTAATGACGGCTACTGCAGAGTGAAGGGGCTTCCCAAGGACCAGGGAGTTTGTCAATGAGCTTCTCAAGGGAGGTTGAAGGTACTTGTACATGTTGCAGGGAGCTGGAGGCTGAAGAACAGGGAAAGTCTGGAATCGCAAGCGAAATTGCCCAACGAGAAAAAGCAGCGAAATGGGGCACGGAGGACTGGGCCGGGGGTGCCTGGGAGGATTTTAGTTAGGTTGGGGACTTGTGTGATTAAATTGAATTGACTCTGCCGATAGATACTTTATTATTTCACATATTCAATACCTGTCAGCGAGCACGCGGGACGGGTCCCCGTCATCAAATGCTTAATCCATAGCGAAAACTGCACTACTGACCAGGTGAATAATACAGAATAAGTCGAACGCAAATACAGCTGACAGAGAACATGAAGCCCCAGCCTGCAAGCTGGCCTCTTGTGCTAACAGATTGCGTCCGTGGCTAGCCCTCCTAGGTGAGATTAGCCAAGTCCAGATATCATCACGTTTGTCCAATGTAAGATCGCCCCGATGTGATTTCTACACTGTCGACTTTTTAGAACAGAGCCTCTAACCACAAATGGATATCGAAATGATCTAGCAATTCCCGTCATTGGCCATGCGTCGCCAGAAAAGCGTAAATGTTGGAAGCTTGATGCTGGAAGCCTGATCGAATGTGGTTTGAGCTTGTTGTCGAGGCTCCGCCCATATAACAATGTATTGGTACGTATGTGTGTCATGGTGCTTCTAGACAACCGGAACCTAATCGCCGGTGGCCTATCCCAATATGAGGCTTTCAAAATTCAGCCTTTAGCTAATATTAAGGCTCTTTCGCCCCGTCAGCCCAAATCAAGGCCGCGGGAACACCATAGCTACCTATGTATTTGGATTACGGTTTACTTCGTGCGGCTTATATCTTCTCTCTCATCATAGGTTGGTATGTCAGCCACCTGGACAACATCGCAGTAACATGGAGCGTCTGGGTCACCGTCAACAGGACGAATGTAAATCCAGGGGGGACTATCCAAGACGGGGAAACCTGACGAGTCGAATGCAACCATTCCATCGCAGCGCACTGATTGGTCATGTTGGCGCCCATTACAGTGATGGTGGGAAGGGGGGGGGGGAAATTGGCCCGGGCCCAACCGGCCGCGGCCCC